>JANQDE010000006.1:4200973-4213800 GCA_037157785.1 Cephalotes varians | reverse complement strand
ATATTAAACAGTAATTTTATCAAAGAAAGATATATAAACATATATGGACATATTTTATATATAAGTATATATGTTTATATATATTTATGTATTATGTATATATTATATATAAATAATATTATAATATGTATATTATATGAAAAATTTTTTCATATAAGACTATATAAATATATATAGTATATATATTTAATATAATATATATAATATCGGGAACCAGCATTGACTCGTTATTTTGACGAATCTTAATGTATTTAGATATACATTAGGATTCCAGATAATTAATAATTAAAAATTTTGAAATGAAACAAATAGAGAAATATAACAGTTGTTCCATCTTATTAAAAGTCATCATAAATTCCTACAATTATACAACATGATGTTAATAATTTTAAAGAAAACTATCTGAAATCCGTCATTTTGACGGGTTCGGTAGTTCTAGTGTTAATCAGACTAGTATCTCATAGCTTTTTCCAAAAAGATTTCTACAACAAAGAAAAGAATTCTACATTTTATCACTCTTTTCCTTTCGCAATTCTCAGACATCGATCGGTCGATATCTATTCGCAAATCAATATGTAAGAGAACTCATGATTGCTTCATAAAGCACAATCGAGACTCTCGATAAGACTTCATGTGACTTCTCGCGCCCACGTAGAGAATTGAGTCTCAACTCGATCCTTAAAATACTCGCCTCGTCTTTGGCGATCTCTGAGCGTCATCGGCGATCATAAATCTCAACGCCAATCATCCTGCTTCGGCGATAGGTTCGCTGAAACGAGGCGAATGAGCAACATCTCTTGGTCGCTATCGTCCTCGCACGACAATGGGGCTCCGAAGGCTTTGTCGATGATCGATAAGCCACCCAGTACACGCTCGTCTCTCTTCCTTTCTCTCTCTCTAAATGGCAAAACATGCAAAACGGTAGAAAAAGAGACGCGCTCTCGATAGAGCCCAGATATAAATCTCCGCCGAAAATATGACGGATGATCATTAACGGTCATTGTGGAGTCTCGAAAGAAAGTGAATCCTCTTCTGAAGTAAGAATAATCGCTTACTATTTGCTAAATCATTGGTCGTCTATTTTTTTCCGATACTCTCCTCTCAATGCTGCTTTAGGACTCCATGTACAAACATGTATAAGAATATATTGTTATTTTTATTTTCAATACAATTAGTGTCTCTATTCTTCTTGAAAGAATCCGGCATCAAATCAGCAGTATTTAATATACTAGTCACGTGGCGAACGATTAATGTTGATTCATTTTTGATTCGCCGATAATTAACACTCAAGCGACTAAAGACGTCAGCATCTTATTTATGAATATCTGTACGTGTTATTACAGGGATGGCCGGTAGCATGGGACAGGCTGCAATGGGCTCCTATTACACCCCTGCCGCGGCTTATGGTTCACTCTCGGCAGCTAGCATGGCTGCAGCCGCGGCAGCGGCTGCACAACAGTCGGCCGCCATATCTGGCCTCACGACACCTGCTCAGGTAAGTCGATAATTCTTTCATGTGATCTATGTATACACGAAATATCAACGTTACACTACCTCAGACGCAGAATAGATGCATTAATTAATTCACAGACTTCTATTAGACTTTTTCAGCTCCCAGTTGTAAAATGAGGCAAAGTAAAGAGAATATTGATCATTTCTTGTTAGTTAGCTTATAAGGACAGTGTTTTGATAATAATAAGCGAACTGCAATTTTCTTATTCCGCATCCTGTTCACTTGCTTTGGCAATTTTTTACGCAACACAAGATCGGCATATTTGTTTTTCTCAAAAGTTTTTCAGAAGTGTGACGTACTACGATTATACGATGAAGCAATTTGGAACACAGTGTAGATACACCGATAACTATACTATTTTATTGATTTAATTACTATTTTATTAAATGACGGAAACTATCCACAAGACTGCTTAAAATTTGCCTCATTTTTCAGCTGGAATTTAGGTCTACAGGGCGATCTACAGGGTGCGGCATAATTAAGTGAACGATCGGAAAGTGACGCCATTTTCGTATTTGTTAACATTTCTCAATCGTGTTTGATTGTTATAAAGTGAAGACGTGTACAATTTGCTATGCAGCAGTATACACCAAAAGAAAGAGTAGAAATGCTCAAATTGTTTTTACAAAAATCAATCTTCAGTTATTGCGACGCAAAGAGCATTTCATTGATGGTCATTTGCCAGATGTAATCCTTCGCACATAGACAGGGAAAATTGTATTGATGCCAATAAACGATATCCATCGAGATTTGGAAAGAATTTTAACTTTTCTCTGAGTTATTCAAAAAACAAATTGTTCACTTAATTATGCCGCACCCTGTATTAGTATATAAAAGTAATTTAATCCTCCCAGATCACATCATACACATCATGTTAAAGTATAATTTTTTTTTTTTTAACACCCTCTGCGTTATTGAGATTTTGTAACAGATATCTATATTTGTAAAAGATAGCTATATCTCTTGTGTTAAATATAGTTATATCATAGACAAAGAAACATAGACAGAAGTATTGAGAGAAAGGCAGTTATGGTTGCCTGAGAAGAAAAAAGATCTAGGTTCAAGTGATGTCCAGAAGCGTCCTGATATCTCCCTCATGTTGTTGTCTATAATTTTCATGAGTGGGAACATTAGATTCGGATGATGAAAGAAAGAATTAAAGTTTCTAGCAGATGCACAAAGTGTGCATTTGTCGACATTCAGAAGAGAAGTTTGGGATGGACAGAAGAGGAGTCATCAGTGGAATTCGAGAACGAATGCGTCAAGCCGGCTGAACTATAAAATACGTAAGTGAAACACAGAAGAATCGAGAAAAAGACTGAGAGTTGGATCAGTGATTATCTGAGAAAAAAAAAGGCTTAAACCTTCAACTCAACTCCAGAGATGGCCTGATATTTTTTTGATGTTATCACCTACACTTGATTTGATAAAACAATATAAATATATCACAGAATTATTATAAAATCATCTAAGCTAAAATATGTTTACTGATTCCTTTTATTAACTTATTACTGATTTCTAGTTATGATTTTTTATTCAGGAAATATAATAAATCTTGAGAAATACGTACTAATATTAAATTATAATATTACTAACGATAAATTATAAATATTGGGTTGGCAAAAAAGTTCTTTTTTAGCTTAAAATTGTATATACAACATTTTCGTCAAAAATGAATGAAATTTAAATTTTAAGAAAAGAATTTTGAAGCTTGAAATCTCTACTTTCAAAAGCTTATCTTTATATTTTTTATGTGTTTATGTGAGTTTGATAATTTTTACATACAGAAAATTATGAGCTGAAAAAGATGAAAAATTTTCTTCTCACTTTGTTGGTTTGTAACGTGCCCAAATTAAATTTAAGAAAATTTTTTACTATCTCTTGTGAACGTTTGAAGCTTTCCCTACAAAATCGTTTTTTACAAATGTTCCTACGATTTTTTATTCTTAACTTATATGCAAGTTAAGTTAAACAGGGATTCTGACTTTAATTGCTCATAACTCCATTAAAAATCATAATAATTTGTAAAACAGATTCTGAAACTTTGTTCTATCAAATGGTGTCATACTAATTTTGTAAAATATATAAATTTTAGAGCTAAAAAAACGAAAGAATTTTCTTGCCAACCCAATAATACCGATATCTTTGGATGACATTTTCATAGAAAAAGATTTTATAATAAAACTGTGTAATATATTGCGAAATAATTCGGGTGAAAATTTTTCTTAGAATTCTTCATACAATTTTTCAGAACTTGTATATAATTTTATATTTTCTGCACAAAATTTTTAAGATTTTTTATTACGAATTGAAACTTTTCAGGAGTACTAAGCCTAAATCTTTTCTACATATATATGAATTCTGAAATATTTTAAGATTTCTAAGATTTTTTTATTCTATAATTTTTGAAGAAATTGTAAAGTATTAAAAAAATTTAAGATGTTTTTCAAAAATCTTTATAAATTTAAAATATGACAAATTCTTAAAAACACGAAAATTTTTTTATCAGAGATTTCATATTAATTATTATATTAATTTGTTATTAATTGTGAGGGACTTTTAATTAAAAAATATAAATACAAATACATGAATGATATACATTTAAAAGTATTGAAATTGAAGGTATCGAAGGAAAAGATGAATTTGAAGAAAAGAATTTACGAAGAGTTCACAATCATCAAGATGTTTTCTATGTCAACTAAAAACGTATTGCATAGATGTCTGTGGTTTCAACATAAACATTAACCCGATATTTTGCTCAACACAACAAAGCCACGACAATCACAAATCCATTTATCTCGAAAACAATTGGCGACTGGACATATCGAGTCCGCGAGACAGATCGCCAGCCACGTAAATACAGCAAAAGGAGGAGAAAAAGAGAATCGCGCGCGCGCGCGCGCGCACGTACGAGGAAGAGTCGATGCAGGAAGGAGGTAGAAGGACGAGGGTGGAAGCGCGGAAGGTATGTAGTGGAAGAGGAGGATGAGTGTAGGTACGTTGCATTCGCTGTCGCAACAAAGGAGCCCCCGGGTGGCTTCGCAAACAGAAACCGGAGACCGTGGTCTGTGTATGAATTTCCGCAGCTGGCTACGGGAGACAAACAGATAGCTAGTTATTTCTGCATTCAACGGCTGAATGGCCGACGCGTCTGGAACGAGGTACCGGCGCGATACAAGCGACCATTATTGGCGAACATCGGCGGCGAGCGGCACGCTCGAAGAATTCCAGCGTTATCTTCGCCCGGCCGAGTTCAAGCTCTTCCTCTCTTTGGCGCATTAGCATCGCGAAAGCATCTGATCACAAAATCTTGAGGGAAAGAGAAACTATTTTAGTTTTCATAAATATCAATACATAAATCATTTTAATCCTTAATCTCATTAAACTCTATAATAGAGGAAAGGTGAGCAGAGAGGAGAGGAGAGAGCTTTTTGAAAGGTTGAAGCTAGTTTTTTCAAGACGAAACAAGCTTACCAACTCTTAAATTAAAAATTCTAACGGTCGTGTTCAGTTTCTTTAACCCTTTCGATGTTTACGTCGAGTATACTTGTCATGTAGTAAAAAATTTACATTTGCTATTAAAGTAAAATTTAGGTAAAACAAAAAAACATTCGTAATTTTAACACATTTTAGAATACTTTAGGACATAAGAAAGAAAACTTACAAAAAAAATTTACTTGAAAAATAAAAAGAAATATACAGCGTGTAAAATGTGCAATGTTCTCGTCGCAGCTTAAAAATAATCAAGCATACAAATGCACGTTCTTAAAATAAAATAAAACACTTAAAGGGTTAACTTGGAAATAGAATAATTGACTAATGGAATTTTTTTAAGCTCGATTTGACAAATGGAAGCCAAATTTTCTTTCAAAGTTTTCATTACAGCTAGTGATACAATAACAGAAGAGAAGAGAAACAGTCGATTAGAAACTATAGCAAATATAATGTTGAACTCGTCGATTATAGTGACTCTAAAAAATAATTCTTACACCAACGACCTGACGGAATCATCGATACTCTCGCGAACGAATCTTCTGAAGGAAGCAGATTCTTACAAAATGTTGAAGCGACTGAAATATCAAGGGCACAATACGACAATGTAAGGGAGTTGACTTTCTTGCTCTCTGTGCTATCCTACCGCCCCGAGGCCATTTGGAAAATAAAGTGCGCTCATTCTCTTTCGCTCACAACTTTGACGACACATGGCGCGAAAGGAGAATGCCGGTCTTTTGTAAATGAAAACAGAGGCGAACGGTGTACGGTGTCATTGTCCTTTTTAACAGTGACATCGCGCTGGATAATTAAGTCTCTCTGAGAACGACGGCGTAGAATGAAGATGGAATAAACTATCACGACTGTGACAAAGACGGACGAAAGAAACAATGACACACATGTAGGACTAAAGGTATGATACTAAAATTGGATATAGTTACGCAATAAGCGTAATTATAGTATCAGAATTTCCGAGAAGGTAGTTATATGGATATCGTATAATTTAATCGATCTCTAAATCGAGAAAGTTTGATAACTTTACTACTTTAGGAAAATAACTTAGATAAATTTTGGTAAATAATTAAATCTCTCAAAACGACGGCGTAGAATGAAGACAGAACCAATTATCATGACAAAGACAGGAACGAAGAAAGGCAAATGACATACATGTAGAATTATATAAATATGATTTTAAAATTGGACACATGTGTACACAATATACATAATATATTCATATAATTACTTTCTTAGGACTTTCGAATTTTATCGAATTTTATCGTACAATTTATTCTATCTCGAATAAATCGAGAAGCTTGATAAGCTATTTTAAAAAAATAATTTTAGCAGATAATTATAATGTTTGTTCCGAAATGTTCATTTTGATCGTTTAATTTTATAATCATGCATATTGCTGAATTATCTCAAATTTCCAAACTTAGAAATTGACAAAGTTATTCCGATTTCCAAATTAATTTAACAAATTTCTGAGGCACTACAGCTGATTTAAAAAATTCGAGAAGTTACTATTGAGTCGTCTAATAATCATTTAACGTCCAATTAATAAAATACATGTGTTGACCGTGACAATCGAAATCGGAATCGCGATCAGGCGGACTTTCAATGCGAATATCTCAACGTCGCGCGGCGAGAAGGAATTTTTTAATTTCTAGACGCCGTTGCGCGATTCGCGGATCAGAGCGAGTTGGGTTTTCGAGGCGAGAGAAGCTGAGCTGTAATCAATTGGTCGTAGCGGGCGGGAGAGACTTAGCATTACTAAGACTGGATGTAAATCATCTGGACAAAGCCGCTTAACGATCCGACAAAGGATCCCGCACGGTCCTTCCTTCGTCCACGAATTATAGAATCGGGAATATGCGCATTGCTTCCCGCCTCTCCTTTTCTTCTTTTATTATTTTTTCTTTTTTTTTTTTTTTAAGCACCGGTCTCTCGAGCCGGTCCCTCTCTTCAACTCGCGGCAGCCTGGTTCAAACGTGCTTGGCCCAACATGACGAAATTTATGGCCATTGGCAGCGTTGTCTTCGACGTAGAACAAATCTCCGGCCCGGGTCGCGTCGCAGATTCACCGATTTCGCGATTTGCGCGCGCCGACCGAATCGAATGCGTTGACTCTCAAATTTGTCGCTTGCTCTTTTTGTTCGTTCGCGACGCTGTCGCGTTTTCAGTATCCGTTTTTTCGAAAGTCAACATATATCAGGCAAAAAATGGGTAATTTAATAGCGAATTAATAGCAGAACATTCTTTGGATTTTATTAGAATCTTCGAAAGTCCGACGCATCGTTTGAGGGAAACTTTTCTGAACAAATCGATTTGCATTAATTAAATATATTCGGTCCGATGGCCACAGAAGAATTTTTACAATATTATAAGAATATATAATATCGTAAAAATAATAACATTATTCAGACCGCTAGATGTTTCCCTGTTCCTGTTACAGGTGGTGGGCTCGATGGACGCCATGAAATATTCTATGGAGGCTGACAAGTATCGCGCCGCCTATATGCCGCCTAGCACTCTGGCAATGAGCATGTATCCAGATCCCAAGTATCTGGATTCTTCCAATCCCAAGACTTATCTGGACCGTACCTACTTAGACGCGAAGGCGTACTTCGAGCAGTCGAAGCTGTACATGGAGCAGAAACCGACTATTGAATACAATCGGCCCAGCTACGAGCCCAACAAGCTCTACGAGGAGTCCAGTCCGAACAGCGTCGTCGGCGGAAGCGGACCCGCGAGATCACCGCCCGCGGAGTCGCCAGACACCAGCAAGCAACACGAAAGGACGGAGCAGGGCTCATCTAGCGCGAGTTCGACATCGACGTCATCGGCCGCGAGTCCCGGCGCGACTCTGCCAGCATACTATCCCGGATCGGTTCAAGCCGGCGGCCTTCTGGGTCCGCAAATGGGCCAATACGGTGGATACCAAATGGCACCTGCACCGGGAAATGAGTCTTTTCGGCGACCGTTGGTCATCTTGTGACCCGATAGAGCGTAGCTCTGATCTATCTTCGAGGAGCAGTTGCTGTGATGGCTGCCGCGGACTCGACGGAACGAAACGACGATATCCAACGGAAACGCAGACTTTTCCGGATATTATCAGTCGCGGTTCCGATGATCAGAAAAATGGGATGTGATTCCGACGCATCCTCAAGAAAGACACTCGCTACGTGTCTCCCTCGAGCGTGATGACCGTGGATTTAAGAAGACGAAAATTGATACATTAAGTCAGTATGATAAAGTCATTGAGGAAAAAGGTTTCTTTAAATCAAGCCGATTAAGTAAAAGTATTCCTATCAAATTTTCCAACAATGACTATTTTCTCATCATAATGGCTATCACGGATTTAACAAAAACTTGCACCAGGCATCATCAATCATGAAATCTTAGAATGACTCCTCGATTCTTTTCTTTCATTTCTTCTATAGAAGAATTCTTGAAGATTCTGAGATGGATTAAGTGCGATAAATGAAGATCTCTGCACGAATCAATTAAACGGAATTTGGAGAAGTGGAAAAGATCACCATTACTTTCTAAAACAGAGATACATAACCAACGCAAATTATCTATTTAAAAAATTATTATAGAAGACTCTCTTAATTTAACATTTGCCGTTCAAGATGATCGAGCTGAGAGAATTTTATCAATTAAGAAAGATTTTCCTGACGGCAAGATATAATTACAATGGCTCTAGCAGCAAAATTAAACGTGGCCAAAATGAACTACTTCAAGAAAGAGGAAAGTAGCGACAGTAACGTCGTTATAGATGACAACGAAGACCGGGAGGACTTTCGCTGTGTCGTCGGCTGACTAGTCTTGACGAGTCGTGAGTTGAGAATAAATTGTACAAAGTCCCCTGTGTAAATAGTGTAGCAAAAACTTAGCTTCTTCCGGGTTTCCGCGCGCGAATCCGCTTTCTTATGATCTCTCCATCCAAGAACACTGGGGATTCGTGATCCTCGAGGAGAAAGCAGTACAAATGGAATCATGTGCGTGCGTGGTGTCCAAGAACTATTGTGAGTGTCCGATCTCGTGGAAAGAATGAGAACGTAAGAACAACTTGTCCTATAATTTTTTTCTTTCTTCCTCTTTAATATCAATGAGGTTACGAAGTACGAAATTTTTTTAGAAAAAATTTTATTTAACTTTCCGTTTAACTTTCTCGCGGAAAGATTGTTGCGTTGTAAATAGATAATGAATGTTGTTCATTTTGTTGCTACTAAATTGTAATCTATTAACTATTAATTTAGTGATGATTTTGTCAACAATTTTTAGTCAACTTGCTTAATCAATTTAAGATTTACTTGAAAGCTGGATATTTATTATTAATTTTTTTAGATATTTTGGATATATATATATATATATTTCAAAATTTTAAAATTTCTTTAAAATTATTTCTTTAGGATGATCATTTCTTTAGAATGATAATACAAAGAATAGAGCAAAGTAAGTTTATCACTTGATTTGAAATTAATTTGAAATCAAATTAATTTGAAATTTGAAATTAATTTAATGAAAATTATATATATAATTATTAATTAAATTGTATATGTAATTTCAAAAGAATACATACATAGAAAAATACATACAAAAAGTTTATGTAAAGGCGATATGTCAATTATCGCGAATTTTATTATATTTACACATGATTTTATTATACATCTGATTATATAATTTTTTTGTTGATTTCTTGACTGTAAGAAGTGTTGATTCTGACCTATTTTTAGGATTTAATAGTTATTTTTTATTTGTTTTCGCTTTATAGTATCGATCAAATCGATTTCGCGAGGAGAAAAGTAAGCCGTGAAAAACATCTCGCTCAAAGAGTGAGACCTGCTATACGACGTGTAATCTTTGTATTCGTATCGTTACGATGAACCTTAAGCTGTATCGATTATCAGCGTATAACATTACAAGACAAAAGTAAGTTATAAATATTGTACCGTAAATGAAAAATAAACGTTAAATATCATCCTTCGAAACGCTGTATGTCAATATTCCTTTTCAATTTTCACGTAATAGCATTTAAGTATAAAAACATTCAATTAAATAATTTTTGATAATTTCTCTTTGTAAAAATAAAAACAAGAATGATGATAACATAATCACGATACGATACTGTACAATTGTGTAGCAAAAAAGCAATGTTCACGGTAGCGTGATAATTTCAAAGCATTTCTCAAATAATCTTTACAAGACATTTTATATAAATTGACACGGAAAAATAATTTCCATGTGTATCCGGGTGGAAAAGAGACTCGAAGTTATGCATGAATGCTGGAATGAAGAGTTAAGAGCTAGATTTTGAAAGGATATCTCCAAGACATTATTCCCGCTAAAGAAAAGTTTGTCTTGGCGGGAGTCCCTCGATTCAGGAGGATACTGGTGCAGTCTCGTTTCCATGCGACCCATTCAAAAAAGAACCTCAGTATTTATCTGCCTGAAAAAGCTTAAGGTGTTTTCACGGATTCGGGGAGCGGTGTGAAGGTGCGAACGAATAAATGGCTCGAGTTTCCAAATGGCTGTCGCGATCGCAGCTGCCGTTCTTTCCATCTCGACAATGGGCGACGCAACGGCGGTCGAAGCCTTCTTAGTTTTTTCCAAGTGTCGGCTAAGCGTCGAGTTTCGATGCGCATTGTGCATTGATGCATAACGGCCGCGATTTATTTTAGCAAATAGCGCGAGTAATTTTATCATTTCGAATATGAAAATTGAAAAAAATTAAAATTTCTTAGTTCTTTGTAAAAGAATATTTAATACATCAAAGTGTATATTTAAAATATTTAAAATATCCAGAGCGTAAAAACTTTTTAGAAATTAAAATGCTTTAGAAAAAATAAATATAATAATTCTTTAAAAATATTTGAGAAACATCTACAAACTTTTGGATATTTTAAGATCTTTGTATTTAATTTATTTCAAAAAATATTTTTACGAAAAGTTGTTAAATAAATTTTTTTTTTTTAATGTTGCAATCTATTAATATATTTGTACACGTTCAATAAATTCATTCGTACAATTAAAAAAAAACATTTAGAAAAAGCACAACAAATAACATTAAAAAATAATTCAATATAAAACATAAGGCCACTTTGCAAAAGATGAAAAAATTTTTAACATCCCTTTTTATCATCCCAGTCGAAAACGTACAATCTAAATGCCAAAAGGGTTCATGTCATTTTAAAATAGATAGAGGAGTATCTCGCCAAAAGACGTAATGAATAGTTACACGTCACGGTGGCGTCGTTAACCTGCTAGCGGCCGGTGACTGGATAAAAAGAACGCGAGCTACAGTAGCATGCCCTCGACGTGCATGATAACAAGCCACGAGAACAGTGATTAGGGGCCCGTGCATGACAAACTGACAATTTTCACCATCATTATCCTCCCGAGAGGCATGTCCATTGTTTCTGATCCCAAGAGGATCACCTTAAACGCCCTTCGCCAAGCGCGCGTACTTCTGCAAGCGGGAAACGATGAGGAAGGATGCAGAACCCCTCCCATCCTGACCCGACGAAACCGGGTAAGTCCTGACGCGTCGGGGTGCGAAGGTGGCTACCTTCTCATTAAATCCATTATACCAAGTGAACGGCGATGAACTTGACCTGAACGCCGAGCCGTCAGACCGGCATAGACAGATCGTTTAGGTGGAATCTAAATCATCTGCCGTCCCCCCCCCCCCCTATTCCACACCCGCCGCCAGAAAGCGCGCCCGACCGCGTCACAATTCCTGACCAACCTCTCACAACTTCATTAGTACCTGCTGGCCTTGGAATGCGCGGGATTTCGGATATCGGGAACGAGGAAAGTATGCGTGGATCCTTCAATTAAAACCGCACACAGTGATCGCAGATTCTGTATTCAGTGTATCAATAAGAAGAATCAGAAATAATACGAAAGGTAAAATAAAAAATGGAATAAGACCAAGAGACAATAATGAGATGACAATATTATTATCAGTATTATAAAATTATTATAAAAGTTAATGAACATTACAAAATTGTTAAAAAAATAACGATTTGCAATATTATCTTGCTATTGTTTGTCGAGAAAACTTGACTCTACAATTATCTCAAGATTGAAAAAAATAGTAATTAACTTTTGATTAACAATTCTAAATTTAATACTTTTTAATTAATATTCCCGAAATTATTGAATAAACAAAAGCATATTTAATTACATAAAGTGTCTTCGTTTGGAAATTCTTCACCATCATATTTCTCTAATTATTATTCACATTATGTTAATCAACGTTATCAGATCTCTATCACCGTTTGTCGCGAAATCTATATATTCCTCATTAATAAATTGGTCATTAATTCAATCACTGCTTTCGTCAACTAAATACTGTCAGATAAATTTTCGTTACAAAAAGACATATGTTTCGTTAATTATCTCAGCTGCAATTTGTTAATCAACATTGACGCGTTATCCGCGATTATATTTATTGTCATTCAATTCCCACAAGAGTCATTAGAATGCATTAACAAAACAGTTATTAATTTCATTATATATTTAGCCAGATTTTCACAATCAGACTCTCAATAGCTATTTACATATCCTAATAAAATTAATATTCCTGGACAAATTTTCCTTCGGCACAACACGCGATTATTGATTATAATTCGGTTATTATTACATAATATTAATCAATATATTATATTATTCGACTATCTTATCCTTTAAATTTCATCGATCTCCTTTAACCCTTAGAGGGCCGGTATGACGCATATATGCGTCCGAAAATGAACCATTGTAGAACACATTTTTTGAAACGAATAATTATTAAGAATGATTAATAATTATT
>JANQDE010000006.1:4158128-4200578 GCA_037157785.1 Cephalotes varians | reverse complement strand
AAAAAACCTATGTATATACTTTTCCATGCGTATAGAATAGTTTTTTCAATTTTAAAAAATTTAACATGGGGCATTACCGTGCCGGACCGGCATGACGCATATATGCGTCACTCTCTGACTGGCAAACATTTAGTCTTAGTTTGGGTGAAAGTTGAAGACCTTTCATCACTTTTTCATACAAATAATGCGATTTGAAAATTTCTAAAATCCCGGCCCTCTAAGGGTTAACAAAGTAGTCACTAATTTAAGTACAAGTTACACGTTTTGTCATAAAAAAAAAAAATATTTGTTCAACATCATTATCCTATGTATTTTTTTTATGATCGAAAGAAAATATTAAAACTGTTTTCTAACTATATTATACAACGAAGAATAGCTCGCGTCACGAATAGTGAAAGCGAAATTGGAATGTGAATCATTTCGAGCTCTCACGCTCTTCTTTCAACGATCGCGCAACTTTATTAGAAATTATACCGAATCCGAACTATTTGGATTAATTCGACATTTTTCAAAATTAAGATTACTATATTTTGAAAGATTTTAGCATAATTTAATCTCTATCAATTTAATAACTCAATTATTGCTAAAGTAATCATTTGCTTTCATCTCGCTTCTCTACCTGAAATAACCGCACTTTTCAAGAAACCCTGCCTGCTATAAACTATACGAATTAAATTCCCTGATCTGTACCTAAGATTTGATATAAAGCTATACATGACTAGATGGATCGTTAGATCAGTGTATCCACAGATTCTCCCTGTGTTAGCTTTGTCCCTATTGGGCGCTCACTGCCTCTAGCAAACAGAATAGCACACAGAAGCAAACAGAACTGTTCGATTCATAAACTGCACAATGACATTCCGAATTGAAGGTCCGGGTGTGAGAACCAAGGCAAGTTCACTTTTACCAATAAAGAAGTTATTTACCATCTCTTGTGTTCAGTGAATGGTAGCCCATCGATTGATGCGAGAGCACCAGGCATGTCCAGATAACACGACAATGAGGAAAGTAAAATGGATTTCTGGTTCCAGGTTTATGTGAATACAGCTCGCTTCTACGTTGATTGAAATGTGTCGTGAACAACAAAAGTGCGGCGGTTTCAATTCACCTGTATTTCTCTTATCGTTTCAATTATGCATAATTATTTTCTTTTGCATCGATTATCCATTTCATGTTATAGTTAAGGTATAAATATATTAGGGATAACAATAAATCTTGGTCTCTTAGAGCGCGAGTGTGCAGTTTACTGATCATATCAGAAGGTATGTATTTTTAAGCTTAAGTACAATCAGGAATAAATCATATTTTGTATGTGGTTAACGAATTATCGCTTAATCTCGACGCAGGGAACAACTCGCCCCGTGTTATTTGCCGAGTAATTATTTTCGATAGAACGAAACAGGTGCCATTATTTAGACAAGTCAATCGTCGCCGGTGGCAGCAAGCCATCGCGGTTGTTACGCAAACATTCGCGCAGAGGCCTATACAGCTTACATTACAGATGCGAACACCGCCGACTATATCCGGCATCGCTCTTTGGTATTGCAGGATTCGTGTTTACATATCAATTTCATGCACGCACAAACGCAGAAGTCATTGCAATGTCAGTATTTTAACAATAGCTGCTATTAATAATTATCTCCACAGATGTTTCAACTAGTATCGATCCAAGATCATCTTAATAAAAGCTTACTACAATGCGTGCCTGACATTTTCTTAAGCGATTTAAATTTAGACAATATTTACGTAAGAGATGATATCAGAATTAATGAGATATCATAAAAATTAATAGAAATTAATAATAATATACAAATTAATACATAAATTGCGTTCGATATGTTAATTATCTAATTAATTAAATTATTAAGTATCGCAAATAAACTCGTAAAATTAATTGTATAGAAAATTAATTAGTTATGTATAATCATATGTTTGCTTATATTGTTACAAACAAACATACTGCTAAATCCACGTAAATTACTATTTTGTTCTTGCACACACGTGCTAGCTGCACGAAAGTTGACACCGTTCCGTGAACAACAATTGTACGTAACAATTCGCATTAGGTACAGAATTTCTCGCGAACCGTCCGTGAAAAGGAGCGTCAGTATCCGCGACCCTGAACAATCTGACACAGGTAAATCAGTTTTTACCAAACTGAGCGATCGTTGAACTGATCTGGTTTTACGAGCACCACACGCCCGATCGCGCTTTTGTGTTATACAAGGTGTTAAATTAAATGGAATAATGTAATAACATAAATAGTACCGATCAATAATAATAAATTATTTTGCTTTTTCCTCAATATTTTAATCAAAAATCTTTGTTTCGTTATGTATATAAAGTAAACACAATTCAATGTTTATTTATAAGTCCTCTGCAGTTTTTAAGAAGCTCATTAGCATCAGTATTAATTTGACGATCAATTTATTTGTGATTTCAATTTTATTCCAGTTTAGTTTAGAACTGCGTTATTATTATTTATTTATTAGTTATTATGACCGGTTGTGTTCGGCGCGTAGTTGAATATGTACTGGAATATCGTGTTTAAAATTTAAAAAATAAAAATATTATTAAGCACCAACATCTAGCTTGGACCGAATTTGGCAGTGATTTAATTTATTTGATTTATTCATATCAATGTGTTTCGCTCATCAATTACTTATATAAATTTCTTTTTTTTATTATTATTATTACCTCTACACGTTCGCCTCTCGCGTGCAACATGCTTTTCCAATAAATAAAATTTTATTTATGTGTGTTCATATGCTCTTCCAGTAATTCTAATATTGTCTTCTACACTAAATAAATTCTTAAATTAACATATAGTCAACTTTGATATGTATTACATTCTAAATGCATGATATGCATTTAGACTATAACACTTTTTCGACGATTTAATTATGTTTTTCTTTATTACATTAATCTTTTTATTGGGGAGTTGTAATATGTCTTTATTAAATAAATTTGATAACTTACAAATGTGCGTTATTTGTGAAAGTGTAAAATGGATTTCAATGAATTTGAAGAGCTTTTCCGTTTATTAAATTAATTTTAATAAACCGAGCGTGCATCATTAGTAAATAAACTAGTATTACCAAATAATAATTAATTAATTCATTACTGATAATACGATACGTCTCCAAATAAATAAAATTATTTTCAATAATCCACGAATCGTGCTTCTCTAATAAATAAAATTAGCTTCGGTTATCTGACAGCGTCCTCAATAAATAAATTTAATTTAGTTTCCCTGAACACGTTTATATAATGAATAAAATTGATACTGATGCATGAACGCACATTTTCAATAAATAAACTCGTATTCGCAACATGTGTAGAGGAATCGCTTTTCTCGAATAAATAAAATTATCTTCAATAAACTGATCGAGCCTCTCCAATGTATAAAATTAATTTCAACTGGCTGACGTTTTTCCAATAAACAAATTTCACTTTAAACCATTGAGCCCTGAGCTTTCCTGATGAATAACATAGATGCTGACGGCTCTCTTAACAATATGCTTTCAGTAAATAAAATTATATTGATAATCTCATCCCATAGATAACATTAATTTGAGTTTATTAAATAAATTTAATAATAAAATAAATTATAGTAGATATTATTTAAAGATGCGTTCCATATAACAAAAATTAAATATTTTCACAAAGGTACAATTTATCTCTCTTTAGGATTCGACTTTTTTTAAAAATATGAAACATAAAAATTCAAAATGATTGATCTGATATGGCGAATCTCAGAAATAAAATATTATCAAATTATAATGAAATTGTTTATTATGATGTTTTGAAAGAAAAAAATTAATCAAAAGACAAATATAATCAAACATACCATATAACTACAAATACTACATAAAAATATGAAAAATTATGACAATTCAATATATCCATAATATATTATTAAATAATATTATAATGTTTTATCAATAATATTATAATCAATAAATTTTTATCAATATGAAATTGGGTTTATTGATAACAAGACAAAGGTATATTAATATACCTTTATGCCCAAGTTTTTTACTCAAAGGCATAAAACTTTGTAAATTCAAAAGTTTTTCTCGCATTTGTAAGTATCAGTCAATAGCATTTTTCCATCAATAGTTATTTTTTTATCATTGAAACACAAAAGACTTGAAAATTACGCGCATTTATACATTATGTATAGTAGGGGAGATTTGTGTATTGAACGTCATTATTCCCTGTCGATAGATAGCAGTTGCTTACGGTATTCATTTAATTAAGCCACAGTCTTTGTGAAATGTGACAAGTTTTCCCGCTTCTTTGTCCAGTCAGTTAAAAGCTATTGATTTAAGAAGGTGTGTATTGAATTAGATCCATGTTGTGAATAACTTGGCACCCTATCTGCTGCTTTGCCTGTGAGTTAATAATTATTTATACTCATTTTATTTATCATTATAAACTTGCATAATAATAAAAAAATTTAAAAGCATTACAGAGTAATTTTATATATCATATTATTTATATCATATTATTTTATATATCATATTATATATATTTTATATATAAAATATGATTTATTTACGACCGAACAATAGCAGTTTTCACAAATTTACACAGAAAGATCGATTTTGCTAACGAACCTAAATTTTGCTGGATAGAGATCTGAAAATAATTTTGTTGGAACCTTAAAAATAATGAGCAATACTGCAAAAAATTTTTATATTCTAGAAACTAATTTGAGCGTTCTACATAATTATTTTGATAGTTCAACAAAATTACTTTTCTGATCTGTATCCAGCTAAAATTTTAGATCTTTCAAAACTGTTGTTTTCATGTAGGCACATTTTGAATGTACAGACTAGAAAAACATTAATTTTTATAAATGTTTCCATTGTATTTAGAAACAAACATGTTTTATATTGTAGAAAGGGCATTTATTCAAAATATTAGACGATAATTTTATGCTCCTTACAATAATTTGTTCACAGAATTTTTATCTTCATTAGAATATAATCATTATGTTAAGAATAACTTTCCTATAATTCTTCTTGTATCGTTTCTTTAGAAATATAGTGTCCGATAATTCTCATGACAATGCTCGTATGCACATAGACTGAGTCGAAAAATCCTGTATTATTTTGCAATTTTCATAATAATTAACAAAAAATTAATTACTGAATAAAGTTGCCGAATAAACATAGCCGCCTAACCTACCGCCAAATGCAAGCGCGCGATGAGATGCGATCACCCAGTGGTCATTGCTAAGAATACAAAGTGCACGGGAAATCATTTTCTACAAGAACTGGACTCCTGTCACACCTTCTGTTCCCATGTAACCGCTTGTAGAAAACAACTCCCCGCACACCTAACATAACCGCTAAGCGGTCATATCTTGTCGCACGTTTGCATTTGGCAGTAAACCAAGTGGATATGCGCTCATTCGGCAATTTTTAGTAATTAATTTCTCGTTAATTGCGAAATTGCAAAAATTACAAAATGATACAAGATTTTTCGACTCAGCTTAATTCACTCTACGAGCATTGTCACGAAAATTATCGGACACTTTGTATATTATTTTTTTACTTGTCCGGTACTGAAAAACACTTTTTGAGGTATGCAATTTTCTATAAAATTATATTTCTTTTTGAACACTTAAACGCTTATTCTTTACGTACTTTTTCACAAATATTATTTTTATGCCTCAGTTATAGGATAATAATAATACATTACTGATTTTCGATTCCTTTTAATTTTTGAGAAAATCTTAGATGTCCAAATACTGAGAGCACTTCTTCTATAAACATCAGAAATTTGTATTGAATTTATCAGTTATATTTGAGTAATCAGTGAAAATAATATTGAACATTATGTTGAACCTTTCATGATTAGTTCGAGAACTTTTCGATTTTACTACGTAAATAATTTTTTATATTTTATGATTGTAATATTTTTTAATTAAAATTTAAATAATTTTCTTTAAAATAAGCTCTAATTGAACTGAATAATATTTTAATATTTATCAAAGATATGATTTTTTTTTAAATACTATATGTATCACTAGAACTTAAAGACTTAAATAAAAATAATATTTCCAGCTTTTAAAGCGATTAATAACTTCCATAATGAGCTGTCAGCAATATTTGTATATTTTATAAATTTTTAATAACCATATCACTATTCGTATAAAGTCTAGTCATTAAAAACTGATTTTATTTTTTTTATCTTTAAGTTTTATTCTTGGGTTATAATTCATTCTTTCATTATAATTCATTTAACACACAACACAAGATAAAAATTAGTTTCTCAAAACTAAAGTTAGGTTAAAAGAAGTTAAAGCAATTTCAATTAACATATTCTAAATAGCTAATTAATAAAATGTAAAAAAATGTAAATACTAAATTATTAATCCATACACGCGGAAAACTGAATTTATTATCTCATTGTCAATAGAACCAGAATATAACGGAGATGTATATCCCACTTTTTCTTAGACGTCTAACCCGTAATGTATTCAAGTCAACAACGTTAAATGCCTGTCAGGACGCGATGAATACCTGACTCGACGGCGCTAAATCATCCCGAACAGCTGAATAATTAGTCACAAGAATATAGCCTAATAAATGGATTTACTCACCAGTCTTTTCATCTCGCCGACGTCACCGCCATTGTTCTCTTCGTTGCTCCAAACACTCCACACACAAATCAATCGAAGGAACGCAACTAATTATAATCGCACGGATACTAACTAGCATTACTCGATGGCTCGCTGTTTTATATCACACCAAACAGATAAAGCGAACGCGATCGGAACCGTTCTTCGCATCGTATTCCCGATGTTTACATTCGATCAAAACTCGACATCTTTTGATACAAATTCGCCTCAATAAATACACAACGCCAATTTTGCAACACAGTAGTAAATATACACAATCGAATTGTCACGAAGTATCTGAAGGATACAAGATAATTTAAATAAAAAACGAATTTATCCTTTATATTTTCAAACTTATTATTTTACACACATTGAATAATTTAAATAACATTTAATATGTATCGAATTCGATTCGATCAGTTCGCGATTGTGCGACTAATAAAATCAAGGTATTATTTACTATTATAATATATTACTAATTTTGCTATTTATTCTCAGTAGCTTTGCATTGTGGATTCATATATACATAGGATAAGTAATTCTTACGTAATGAGTGTAGCATAAACTACATCGATCTCATGCTTCTAATCTGTCATATCATCAATACATAAGCAGTGATCGTAGCTAATGCAAAGAATAATCGCAATCATGCCATTACTATCGCGTATTTAAATTAGCTCATGCACGTAATCTTATAAACATTACGATTGCGATTAACAGCAATTTCATGCTTCTAATCCATAACTACATATCACAACAATGTTGATCGAGGTTAATGCCGTCGAGAAAAAAACCGTGATCATTGCCAATTATTACCGCATATTTAAATTAATTTATGTATGTGCATAATTCATACAATTCTATAAAGAAATTTACTATAATAATCTGAGTATTAATTATAAGGATTTTATAGTTGTAACCCACAGAATAAGTGCAAAATATGTGTAAACAATTAATGTAACAAAAAAAAATAATCACGATCACGATCACCAATTACTATGTACACAAATAATGTTATTTATCACGTAAGTATTTTTATAATAAATAACTCATTATTACATGTATATAAAATAATTCAGACATGCAAATATTTCAATTAATTTATGCACATAATTAATCGGTGAAAAATTGCTAGTATCTATTAACAAACAATACTTTACTTTCCAAAGTATGTTACTGTACTATATTGTACTACAATCGCATTTATACGGAATTCATTTCATGAAACTGTTATACGGTTGTGTTTTATCAACACAAAGTACCGTAGTCACGCATTATGTCGCTCGCTTTCTCTTGGTACCAATGCATTAAATTTTCTCTATGATTTTTGCACCGCGATAAATCGTGATCATACAAGCAGTAAAATGCAGAAAGGATCGCAAACTACTAATTATCGCATTTCTCAGCTAATTCACACGATCTCTGTGAAAAATTCGTCGTGTAATGAATAAGGTTCGTGTATCATCGCGACATACTGAATAATTTCGATGTGTATTACGCTGCTTAAGCGACATGTGTTTACTGATCAATGAATAATTGTGCGATCCGATTGTATCGCGACACTTCCGACATGATTCAACCTCAATAAGTTGAAGGAGACGTTCTGTTTAAGCAAAACTTACATACCCATATCTGTTACATCAAAAAATGTAGGGTAAAGGCAGCGAATATGGAATATCAATTTTTAAATTAATATTACTCCGATACAAATGCATTTGAAGACTTTTAATAAATGTAGAACTTTTAAGCAACATGTTAGCTATAACATCCAATAATTGAAAGTCTCCGAAATTTAAGTCCAACTTCAGTATTTACAAAAAAATAAAAAGTGAGAAAATGAAGAGAGTAAAAAAATGGGATATAATATGGAATACTAATCAGATTTGAGGAACAATAATAAATAACATAAAAAATGAAGTGCAAATTTATTTTTTTATAATTGAAATCGAAACTGTCAAAAATCATACAATTACTGTACAATGTAGTACTGTACAACACATAAATAAAATTACATTATGAACATGGACARTAAAATCAAATCCTAAATCGTTAAATTATTAAAATAAACATTAACATCAAAAATATTCTTTATTATTTATAAAAAGAACAAAAACATTATATTCTCTACTCTTTATTCCATAATAATTCAATTATTCCATATTACCAACACATCTTAATATGACACACAAACTCTTCCCATTTCAATAAACAGTTACAAATCGCAATTAAAMGGCATAATATTATTCTTGCAACATTATTAAAAGCGTCTATGTTCTATAAACATTAAATAACTTACAATCAGCTAGTAAGAACACTTTTTAAGATAGTGCTATCACATTTTCAGACGCAACAAAAATAAATAAATGCTTATATTAGAGAAATTCGTTGTCGCATCGAATTTATTATTTGATATGGCATGTTTGACAATAACTGCAACAACTTTCAGTAATTGCCACTAGAATGCAACGCTTTGTTTAAAAAATAAGTCCCTATTCTATATTAGTAACCTATTCCATATTCGCTGCCTTTACCCTACTGTCAAAAAATATAGTTAATCGCAATTGTTTACGCTAATTAACCCTCGGAAGACGAAACCCACGACACCCACAGTGTCGTGCACGTCAAGTCAATTTTGACCTATAGTAAATTTTCTCCAAAACGTTCTTCAAAACTAATTTTTATACAAAAATTTTATTACTTTTATTTATTTATCAGCTATTTCTAACAGATAATGAATACTAACACATAATAAGTTAAAAATAAATAAAATATTATAGATAATGAATAAACATAAAAAAGAAAAAGAAAAATAAAGAATATATTCTTCGTAATGAAAAATTTATTCTTATAACTGTATACACAATAGCTGTGCGGTGTGAACAAAGCTAACGTATAGATCACAAATGACCCGGCGGAGAGTTAAGTTCGATTCTACAACAGAGTCGTAAGTCATAAGTCGTAAGAAATTGACCAATCATAATCGATTATTCTCCTCACATTTGATTGTGATTGGTCAATTTCTTATAGTTTACGACTTACGACTATATTGCAGAACTGGCCTAACGCAATGTACATACCGATCAACAGATCAGTAATTTTAACATTTGTATTCGTATATTACTCCAAATTACTAATCATGCACCTCGATTAATCCGATTAGACCGCATTCCCGCGACGCGATTCAGACAAGTGAATGCAACGCATCTTAAAAAGTCGAATATATCGAATATGTTCTGTTTAAATAACGCCTGCCTACATTCATATACCTGTTATGAGTTTCGAAAGATGCTGTTAAGTATCCACGCTAATTAATTCGATATTTCGATAGTCCAATCTCGATATCCGACACTCGTATGCAGCATTGGACTCCGACATGCATTACAAAAAAGACGCGGGACACTCTCCCCACTATCTGCGTATCTTGAGCGAAGTTGACCGTTAACTACCGTGACTATCGTACCGAGGAATTGAGGATCGCATGAATCAAAACAAAGGCGTCGCTCGAGCTGGTAAGAGGCCGACCGTAACGAGTCGTTGTATCGCGCGTTCGTCACGCGTAATATCGTAATCATGAAAAGGTTGTTGCACTTCCGCTTGTTTTCAACTTGACTAGAGTTCTTCTCTAAGTAAGAGTTTGAAAACCTTTCGTCATTTTCAGACTACGAAATATTTTTCACAAACGTTCAAATCAGTTTAATATCTATTGCAATTAATTAATACAAAAATAAATTCAGTGCTTTACACATATATAAATGTTATTATTGCTTCAATAATTAAATTTGTAAAAAGTAATAGTCAAATATAAGTTTCTTTATAATTAATTTGAAACGTATGACGGATAATAAGAAATTGTCTAAATAATATTCAAACTCTTATTTGAGACACTCTAAACTTGATTACTTCGATAACCGTATTATGCGACTTAAAGAGCATTTTTATCAATCGATATCTTAGAAAAAAAGTACCAGTTAAAAGATCGCACATAATTTATGATAATTGTCAGAAGATAATATTTTAACTTTTTGAAATATGATGAGTCGCTTGGCAACTCATCTTTTTCCACTTAGTTTTTAAATATTTTAATGAATTTGTTGAAGATAAACCGGTTTTTTTTTGTTTTAATAGAGTCCCTAATACACGAATAAAAAAAAGTAGACAATAAATAAATTTTTATTTACATAATTACATAGTACAAAAAACAAATATAGACAAAATTTGTGCTTTTTATAAAAAAATTCATTTTTTATTAAACTATTATCAAAATAGCAATTTAAACAGTTATTTAGAACACTCTCAAATATTTTTCAGAATTTTGTTAGATTTTTTACTTTGTTTTTTATTAATTATCTTTAAAAAATATGAAAAATCAATCATTTTTATTGTAAATCTAAATAAATAGATTGAATATGTCTTATGATGTTTTAAGGATTTTTGAAGCTGAATCCTCATTTGAGGTTTATTAGAATTTTCAAATTTTTGAATTATTGGATCAGCCATTTTGAAAAATTCTCTGATTTGTAATTAACAATCAGAAAAATCTCCAGGTTTCAAAAAAATCGATCTGATACGGAAATTCATGACACAAAGGGTAAAGAGAGGATTACAAACTCTATTGGAATTTATGTTAATATTAATGTTATTATATATTATATTAAATATTATTAAATGTTTTCAATAACGTATGTATTTCCGCAAATACGCTTAATTTGATTTGTATAACATAATGTTCTTAGTAATTTAATGTTCAGTTATACATAATCGATAAATATATATTAAAAAACTTTAAGAATTTTTTATTAAAATAAAATCAAATAATCTATTATTTTCTGACTTTCTTTCTCTTTCTCTCTTTTTTTAAAAGTATTCAAATAAAATTCTATATATTATATCTTACCTAATCTAAAAATATCATATTATATCATATCTAATTTAAAGATTAATAGTCCGTTTTGTTAAAACACTCAACAATTTTACTCCAATTTTATTCTAATTTAAATTTTACTCTAAACAACAATTGTCACGTTATCAACTTATTATATCTATCTCTATATAAGATATACGACACTGAATACACGAATAAGTTTTCATTTTAACTGTAGCTCAGTTCCTCGCCGACTCGCGTAGTCGACTCGTCAGTTCTGTTTTTTTTTTTTACTCGCACGGTCGCTTTAAAATATCGTGTGCGTGACATATTATCCCTGCGCATTGTTCGCTCGTTCTGAAACAGCATCGTTCGCGATCGCACCGGTCAAGAGTTTCGCCGTGATCCTCGGATCAATTACGATACGAGCCGATCACAGTCACATCGTAATACGCACAGTAATTAGCGGTCGGACATGTCCCCTCGCGACGTTCAATCGATAGGCGACGCCGCACGACGATTGAACGCCGTGAAGTAAGGTTACTGTCCGACGTTCAACGACGTGAAGTTGCCGCGTTAGCGCTGAAATTTTTCCGTTACTCGTCGAGGTGCAGCGAACGAGCGAGCGAATACCGTTCGGACGTTACGAGATGTTACGGCAGCGGTGTACAAAGTGGCATACGTTCGCCGTGTCGCGTTAATTACGTACACGGTCGTGCGTGTGGTCCGAGATTTTCGTGCCGTCGTACACGCGACCATGAACGTCGCGAGAGCCGGAGAGACGGACGGACGTGCCGTCCGCCGTCGCGTTTCGCGTTCTGTACCCGTTCGAAAGTGCCGCGTCGAGAGTGCCGGACAAAGCGACGGTTGATTGTCATATCGCGCTGTTTAGTATATGCGCGAGGATGTAATTAATTTCCTAGCGACTCGCATCGCGTCCGTATGAACAAGCACCAAGGACAATGGAGAACAACTATCGAATAACGAAGAAGCATCGACACTTACTCGGTAAGCAGAATATTCGTTTGCTATCGTCATTAATTTTACGTAAACTTAAAAGGATTTTTTTTCGATTACAATTAAAAACGTTTTTCTGGACTAGATTGTTTTTATATGGATTTCAACTTTTATTCGCATCCTGCTAAAATTTTTATGTTTTGATTTTTCCTTTTTTATTATTGGGTTGGCGAGAAAGTTTTTTCGTTTTGTTTTAGCTCAAAATTGTATATACAATATTTTCGTCAAAAATGAATGAAATTTAAATTTTAAGAAAAGGATTTTAAAGTTTGAAATTTCTACTTTCAAAAGCTTATCATATTTTTTGAGTTTATGTGAGGTTTGGAATTTTTATATACAGAAAATTATGAGCTGAAAACGTTGGAAAATTTTCTTCTCTTTGTTGGTTTGTAATGTGCCCAAATTAAATTTGAGAAAATTTTTTATTATCTATTGTGAAAGCTTGAAGCTTTCCCTACAAAATCGTTTTTTACAAATGTTTCTACGATTTTTTATTCTTAAGTTATTCGCAAGTTAAGTTAAACAAAGATTCTGACTTTGATTGCTCATAACTCCGTTAAAAATTATCGTACCGTAATTTGTAAAATAGATTCTGAAAGTTAAAACTTTGCTTCATCAAATGGTGTCATACTAATTTTGTAAAATATAGAAATTTTAGAGCTAAGAAAACGAAAGAACTTTCTTGCTAACCCAATATTTTACACGCAAAACGACGATATAAATTGTCGATATAAAATTTTATATCAAAACGACAAACTTAAATTATACAATTCTTTACAATTTACTAAAAAAAATAAAACTTTTGCCTATATTATTTATGTGTGCGATGTTAATATAACTCGCGTATAGATATATGAGGCGATCTCTCATATTTCTTAATATTTTAAATGATTTTATATTTTTAATAGGGAACAACATTCAATTAGATTCTACAGCTGCAGTCTACAATATCGGTGAGTTTTATTTTATATTCATATTTTGCAATTATTAAGTCTTAAACTACAAATGCCATATAATATACTAATTAATATCAAGAGTTTTGCGATAATGATAAATATAATTTTAAACGACTGATTAGAAAGATTCTTCGCTGTTAATTTAATACATTATTCCAATATGTTATTTTTGATATATTAATATTAATTTCTATTATTTAGTTGTATTAATGCCGTCAACTTTATTTGAATGTCGTTAATTTTTAATCGGATTGGAATTAAAATTTATATAATCCGTAATATAAAAGCATATAAAATCGCAGTGGACTTTTATTTTATTTCAATAATTTTGAAAAATTATTTCTGTAATTAAAGAACCAATATATGACGTTCACGAAGCCACTATTCTTTCTGTTTTTTGAATAGCTTCAATTATATAAAATATTATAAATTTTTGAAAATATTAGGAAACTGTAAGAAAGAGAATACAATCACATTTTTTTGGAAATATCAATATTTTTCCAAGTGAAACATTAAATATTATTGAACATGTAAATTTAACTGCAATACAAGAATTTTCATTTTGCATATGATGCTCAAAAAATAACTTTGACTTAACATTCACAAACCGAGAGAGATGTCAGTTTTTGAGTATATGCTGGAACATATATTAGAATGTATATTAAATAGAAATATTGTACTTTTTAAACGTATTTAACTTATACAGATGAATATAACATCTCAAGTTTATTTAATCGCTAGGACAGGTAACATTGTAAACTTTTATAAATCAGATGTTAAATCGTGCACGGAGTTTCTCACGACGCTCCGACTTCACTGAACAGTAGCACAATGGCGTTCATTGAATTAGAAACGGGACGGTAATGGCGTCATGATCATCCGTGATTCATAAATCCGCGTGATCCGCGTATTTATTAAGCCGTCCATAAAACATCCATTTAATCCGGCGTTAAATCAAGTTCGCGCCAAGTGTAATGTTCAAGGGTGATCGTGCTAGAAAAGTCGACCCGTTCGAATGGCCGGGGTCCACACACGCGTCACCGAGTCTGGCCCGGTCGGGCCCGCATACGTGCTACAATAATACGAGATTGGTGTTGGTAGAGGACCTGCTGCATTGTACAGCTGCATTCCACGATGCCACGTTTCTTCGGCTCTATCCTCCTGCCTCCTGCCTCTTCAGCCCGGTCCCTCCCTCTCTGCTTTCTCCGATCGCGTTCCCCATATCTTAATTCTCTGCAGCAGCATTCGACCTAAGACGAGGTTTCACGACTATTGTAACGAGAAGTCATCTGTGAATGTTGACTTAGTGACGTCGGACCAATATTTGCCTTAGAGTCTGTCAAGTCTCTTCTGACTTGTTTGGTGGGAATGAAGTATTAAATGTTAATACACGGTGTGAGTCCACGCTCCTACAAATTGGCTAAATACGATTGGCTAATAAGATCATAGATATTTTTCTCACACGCGAAATTTCTCGATGAATTTCTCTATGACGCATGTTGATAAATTCTTTATCAATTATCAGTAATGCTATTTGTATGGAAATCATTTTACGACTTTCTGAAAAATGGAAAAAAAATGATGATAAAGAATTTTGATAAATTTAATAGACTTCGTCTCTTGTTTTCTACATTTTCGATTATCGAGAACTGCTCTAAAGAAAGAGGAAATTTTTAATCGCGATAGAGTGACATCCCTGAAAAAGTGGACTGAAGGTGAAGGAACTGAAAAGGAAGGGTCGATGAAAAGCATACGACCCTCCGAGATAGCTTAGCTAATTCGGAACTTCGGTCGCGTCGCTTTGAAATCGATTCCGAACTTGTGTATATCCATTATCATGGTCTCGATAGAAACTTTGTATTAATGCATAATGTTCTTTTTCTTTGTAGCCATTATACCAATTATTTGAAATTCTTTGGCTTGTTTATTCGATTATTCGTGAAATTGTTTGACCAATTAAAGTTAAATTTTATTCACTGATATTTATCTTTATTCATTTAATAAATACGTAAGTTTCTAAAAGAGAAAATATTATTTAAGTAGAGATAAAAATAGTTAAAGCGATTTATTCCAATTTATGTTACTGTTAAATAAAAGAAGATTTATACATTAGATACCCAATTTTCTTGATTGATTTGACATAAATTGCAAAAGTGCAACGCTACAAAATTCTTTCGCTTTGAACAGAATTCGCACAGTTGCTAATTTTTTAATATCGCATATTTTTCGAACTTTCTTATAACTCCGATTCGTACGATTTGTACTGTTTAAAAATCTCGGAGGAGGAATCATCGCGACGACGATCGCATTTCGCCCTCCAAGAACGCTCTTAATAATGTCGCGCCCCATGGCGAAGGGCAACCCTCGCGTTTTGTCGCGACGAAGAAGGACATGGCGGTTTTATCTCGCAATGAGATGGTTCTTGTTATAGAGTAAACAGTATAGTAGTGAGTAGCAACACGATTATAATGAAAGAAGTTATATAGAACAAGTTTCGAAAGAGTCGATTTGTCTCTATGTAATAATTCAGGAAGAGACGAACGTGAGTTTAAATTTTTACATTCTAATGTATAACAGTGCATATAGAACTCTTTTATTTTCATATATATATATATATATACAATGAACTATCATTTCTCGGTGTATCATGTAAAAACTCGATATATCTATCTTACGTTATCTACTTCAGCAATTACAATTCTTAAACAATTAAAAATAATAATTAAGTTATATACAGTAAAAAACATTTTGTATTTGTGTTGAAATCGGTCGTTGTTAAAATTTTTATAACGAATTTTTAACATATTCGAGTGTTAATTTAACATATGAGTTATTTGATATAACATGCGATTGTATTATTTGAATATTTCGTGTTAAATTGATATTCAACATTTCTTAATATTAAAATAATACAATTTATAAGTGAACAAATAAAAATAATGTATTTTAAAATATATATTTTGAGATAAATGAATTAAGTGTGTTAATTTAACATATTATAGATGTTGATTTTAATGAAACAATATGTTTTCACAATTTGTTTCCAAATTGTGTCAGGGTTATATTTTTGTGTTAATTTTTTACATAACATTTGTATTATTTTCTAACATATTCATCTTGTGTTAAATTAACACAAAATTAACAAAAAATTTGGGTAGACCTTTTCAGACGTGGACCGTGTTAAATTTAACACAAATTTCCCAACTGTGTATAGATAAATAATAATATTATACTTAATATTTAATAATATTTAGTATCATTGCCATATATTGTGCAAAAATATTTCGCTGTTTAACTTTTACCTTTTTTTAAAAGGAAGGGCAGTTTTCTTCTTTTAAAAAGACATAAATTCCAGATTGCTCTAATTGCTACTTACTCGTTATTGTGCTGTTTATTGTTACCTATCTGATAGATCAGCCCGGGTAGTGTAGCAACCCCAATCTGTGGCATCCAGATAACGCGGATCCGCGGTCGCCCGTTGCCGATCATTACTTTGTTCAATTCGCGCGCCCCTTTTCCCCCGTCTTCCTCCTGCTCCCCTTTTCACGCTCGGACCACGCGATTTAAAAGCTGCTCGCTCGCGCGCGCGGCGCACAACAATGACACCCTTCTTTTCGATTGGCCGCAACCCCACAGACACCATATCCCGGTGTATCCAGGATAATGGCAGAGTTTCTATCAAATTCCTTCTTTGAAGACGCACCGTTCTTTTGCATGCACGATCTAAATTAATCGATGGTCGCTCGATTTACTCCGCATTAGGAATCTAGATTTCAACGTTTATGCCTCAGGTAGGCAATCTGAACGATATAATTATAAATGTTCTAAATGTTCGCTAACCAAAAAACGTAATTATAAAAATTCTAATTAAAAAGCCAGTGTTACGAAAGATTATAATTTATAATCAAGACATCTGAACGAAAAAACTTACAATTCACATTGTCTGAAACAATTATTCAACGCATTATTTCTTCTCAATCGCGTTATCCATTCGTATGCGGATATAGAAAATACAGAGACTACGGGGATGCATTCGCCACATTCTGCTTTATAAAAACATATCCACGGTTACGCGCGTAGTGTTTATCCCCGCTCGTTTTCACGGACGTTCTCGGCGATCCAGGAAAAACACTCGATGTCTCGCGAGACGATACGAAACGCAAGTTCTTGATCCTTCCCGAAGATCCTCCTCGAAGTTCTGTTCGACGACATTCTCCCTCCCTCCTCCTTGCCTTCGGACCCTACGATTCGATAGCCTTCAGGTATCCCCGCGTGTCTCCCTCGCGGCTCGCCCGTAGTTTTGCATTATCCCCATTACTGCTGATTCACACGTCTTCCTTTGTGGCCTTTGTGAACCGCGACAATGCGCGACGGAGCTCTTCCTCCGCCTAGCCGCTTCTTCTGCCTTCGTCCTTTTTTTGCGTCACGAAAATACGAACGGCCCCGGTAAGAGCCAGGCGGATGACAAACGACGGCATACCCCATCGGCTCGATATAATATGCGCCGGTCGAACTTGGACAAGAATCGCTTTGACCTCGTCCTAGTCGATCCGTTTTCTTTCTTTCTCGCCCCTGCCTCTAAGTGTTCCAATGGTCAAGCAAGATGTCTTATACGGTAGCATTAGGGACATCGAATAAAAGCTGTAGCGGCAGAACTTATTCACGAAAAATATTCGTACAAGTCGGCAATTTGTAATAGAATTCTGCATCCGCGTAGTCTAAATCTCCTCTTCCAGCATCCATTATAATCTTCGAATACATTGTTCAATTTCGTTTAACACTGTAATAGTACAGCTTTCAATAGGATCCCCAAAGTAGCTATCACATTGGCAAATTGTTGTCGATTTAAACATTAAAGAATGAAAGCACCGTATCCATTCAATTTTTATCAAATGCTTCATTTTACTTATCGTTGGTTAACATCTCACGAATGTAACGCTGTCGCAATTTACGCCTCCGCGGCACGCATTTATCAACGGACAAATCAAATTAATCGACTTGCGAGCTGCTTGCGAAGACTCCGAAAGTATTCTACGTTCGAACTATCTCGTCGCAGATCTCCAGTCGCGTTCCAATTAAGCCACCTTACGTGAAAGTACCTGGTGATCCGGTCGCATTGTGGCCTCTTTGAAGTCGGCCCGTCCGTTTTCGGATTCCGCGGTGGGACGAGGGGGCCCGGGACGTAGGGAGATCGGGGAAGGACCCTGGTGGGAATAAAAGGTGGCCGAATAACACCAGTGGCCTGCGGTAGACACCCACTGAGAGTTATTAAACGACCTACAATGCTTGTTGCCGCGTCACCCATCTCTACCGGCATCCGTGCGCGCCCCGGCATCTTCAGAAGCCGTAATCAAATTCGTGGGGCGATAATTCGACTCGAGAGGATGCTGCAATGATAGAGCCGCGAGATCTCGCCGCCTTTTCTCCCGCTGAATGCCGACTCTGCACTTTGTTCGTCGAACCGGCCGGCCGTTCCTCGCGGCCGTCCTCTACGTCGTCCATAAGACCTGCCGATCATGTGCGCGGTACGGACCAATCAACAAAGCAATTGACGGGTCTTTTTCTGTCTCTCTCTCTTTCTCTTTTTTCTTTTCTCTGCTTGCCGTTTCGCAAAAGATTACCGCTTGACGCGACAGTGCATGATTATGAAAATTTACGTCCCTCTAAGTATGAGAAAATTTATCAGCTATTTGCGGTTGTTAATATTCGCTACTTCAATTTGCAATTTAGCAAAATTTATATAATCTCAATGAATTAGCGGGTCGATTAAAGTTAATTTGTCCATCATCGGACCAAGTCCAATCTAACCATCGAAATCGGTTTGACAAAATAAAATCGCCGATTGTTGGTTGATAGCTTCAGCGGTGATAGTGTCTCGCGGCAAAATCGCAAGAGATGTTAGTCGCGCCAGTAGCAGCTTTTGGCAGCATATGCCGCGCGCTCTTTTCGGTAGCTCGGATGTTCATTATCGAGAAGAAAGGCGGGAATAAAGGAGGACTAGAAAGAGGACGAGATGCCTTGTGCGCCTTCCTTCTGTCTTGATACCCAGTATACCGGGTGTGTACGCGCGTATCGTTTGTAGTCGTCGGCCACCTGGGAGCGAGCGATCGGCCGATCGAGAGATCGAACAATCGTAACGCACAGTCACGATTGCCTCGAAAGAGCGGCGGGGAATGGAAAAAATGAGAAAATTGAACGCGCGCGAGAGGAGAACGGGAGGAGACGGCGTTGTCGTTATTATCGCGCATAAGGCCCACAAAACGGGGCCGCTTCCATTCGCGCCGAAGAAACGGAACTCCGCCGGCGGATTGATCGACTGTTGTTTAACGATACTCGATTACAGACCCGTCGGTCCCGCCAAAATTGGCGGTTCGGGACCACCTGTAACGATCGCGGAACGAATCGCGCCACCGGGTAGACGTCTGCCGAAAACCTTTCTCGGTTGTGTTCATTGATCGATTTTGCATTGATCAACTTTAGAGTCTCTAGATATACGTCTATATACTCGCATCTATATTAGTAGAAGTATATTATAAAAGTCTTTCATTGTCTTTATTATTTATTATTATTTTTAAAATCATACATCGTGAATTCTTGTAGATTGCCAAATTTATGAATTATTCGAATAATTTTATGAAACATACAATTTTAGATCTGTTCGTGCTGCTTGCACTTTTTGCACTGGAATCTTCACTTTTTCTTTCTCTAACAAGTATTTACCCAAGTATTTATCTTGTTTTATGTACAACAATTTTTAGGGATTTCAAGCAATGCGAACAAGTTACGATTACACCTATTGTTTACGATTTTCATTTTTGTATGTAATGATAAGAGACACAGTTGTATCTCACAAGTTCAGCGAAGCAGATCATGTTAATATATCGATAAATTTTTAGATTTTCTATAACGAATTTCTATAACGACTGTTCTAATTAAATTCTTATTACGCTGTAAAAATTAAATAGTTGCTACAAAAATGATATTCGTTAATATTAAAAAATGCTATAGGTTAATATTATGATCGAAGCAATGTCATTTTGATATCGGTAAATATTTTATCTTATATTTCTAGCAACATTATTTATGTATGTTTAAACATCTAGTAGTAGTAACAGTAATATCCAACCTAAATATGATAAAATGTTATCAATGTCTGTCTATATATAACGACGGTTTGTCCTAACTCTTATTATAGAAATTCTATTTTTCTAACGTTATCGAGCATGAAGTTTATCGTTTGATGTTGACATATTCGAGCAAGTATATTCTACAATACAATCTACATTATATCAACATTCAATATAAGACTTTACCCGTATTCAGGAGGCCGATATATCTTGAAATGAGATGAAAATTACAAAAGTGAGGAAATTCATTAGAGTATCTACGATTTCATTTATCGAAATCTAATAAATTTGTTTACTTTTGTAATTTTTATCTCATTTCAAGAAAAACAATCGATCCTCAGAACGTTTATAAAATGATGTTAGCACTTTTAAGCATATAGTTTATATTATATACATTATATGCTTAAAAGCGTTTACATTATTATAAGCGTGTTCTAAATAAGGTCATTGTGTTTTCGTAAACATCGTCGGGTAAATCATTTTGTAATCTAGTTATTAATTTTGCTTTTCGCGATCGATAACTGCACTGGTAGGCCGAAACGCTTTTGTAATGTACGCCAGTAATGTTTCCCAATATGAATATCTTTTATTTGCGTAATGTACGTGTTTTACAATAGATATTCTATTGGTAAATTTATTTATATATATTTGTTTCGCTTAAGACATCATAAGTCTTAGTAATCTTTTTTCAAATAAAATTAAAATTAGTTAATAAAAATGATATAATATCCGTAAAAAATTATCTTTTAAAAAAAAAGTGAAAAAATGACACCAAATACACGCGCCCTGTAAAAGATTTGATATAAAAACCTAGAGAATCAATTTGTAGTTATCAGTAAAATCAAATATAATTGTTGTACGTATGTCAAAAATTTGATTTTATTTAATTTTATTGATAACTATTATACAAATTTTTGGCACTAATTTTTTCAAATCTCTTATACGGATTTAACATAATGTTTATGTATTTAATAAATGTGACTACAAAAACAAAACTTAATAATAATACGTATTTATATATTATTTATTAATTTAAATTTTAAAAAAGTTAATCTAAAAGGAAAATTTATTAAAAAATCTATAAATGATTATAAAAATCTATAAATGATAAAATTTATTAAGTTAAATCTTATACGAAAAGTACTCCTGCACAGTTACATGTAATTACAAAGGAAATTTGTAATAGCAACTATCACTGAGATAATTTTTGTATTCTGGATAGTTAACAATCCCATGTATATTTTCGTTGAACTCAATTCGAAAGAATTTTCTTTTTAGTTTCCTTTTCGAAGAAATAATTGAGTTCTCTGACGCATTTCTACGAAAGTTGATTCAAGTTTCTACAACAATCAATTCAATTTTGATTCGAACACCTTGCGTATCTGCGATAGTAAGAAATCTTACCATCCGTGAAATCTCAGCTTCTAAAGAAATAGAGAAAGGTTTAATGATGTTCAATGAAAATACGCGGCATAGTCAGCGACGTGTATCTAGGCGAAGTAAACGGCCGTCTACTCCATAGATGGAGGCAATCGATATCTCTATGGAGCTGGCGGATGCAAAGGGAGCTTTCCTGATTAATGAACACAGCGGGCAATCCACCCGCATCCTCCGCGGTTTCTTTCTCGGCTCTGTTTTTTAAACAATCAAACAGTGACTCGGCCTTAGCGCAACGTAATCGAACCGTAAAACGCCGTATCGATAATAGAACGAGACCACTCCCCTATCTTGCTTTACGAAGCCACCAAAGAGGCTTGCAAGAAGCGAGAATGCAAAACGCAACGGTGTATTTCGCGTATTTTTTGCGACGGTGTGATCGGAAGGATTAATTGGTTGCTGGATGAATAGGATATCAGTCAGACAATTTTTAATAATTCCCCGTCGGAACGATGATACGGAATGAAGCGTATCTTGTTCAAATTGAGAGATCGCTATAATTAATTTCTACAGGAATTGAACATTAATTTTTTCAACGATTTTGTTTTGACTAACGAGATTTCCTCCATTTTCATTCGAACCGTTTTCGCGTATCGTAAAAATAATATTAAATCCAGCAACACGATAAGATAATAAATCAGTGAGTAACGAGTTTCTTACTAAGAAACATTAAAAGTTAAAATTATATTGTTATTTTTTATACGTTTATAAAATTCTTAATGTATGCATAACTTTATTTCTAAATCTGCCTCTCGAAATTCTTGTTCTTATAATATGCATCAAGTTATTATTGTATAATGATGATTCTCACCGTATCTCCTCTTCCAAGAAAGTTTCGGTTTATCGATCATTCCATTGTTTATCGAAGAATTTGTTGGTGCTTCTTTCGGGAAAAGGGTTGCCCTAGAAAAAAAAAGAAATAATATTTCGCCTGGCGCCCCTTCCGGATCGTGCCTCCCTTTATCTCCCTTCTTTCACAGAGGACAGGGGTTAGGAGGAGGGGAGATCCGGGGCAATGAATGAGAAAAAAGAAACTCAATCGATAGCGGCGGGTCGAAGGAACTCCCGATGTGTCATTGATCGAAATGGAATCATCGGCGTGCGTTTTCTTCGGCGACAACAATGCCGAACGCCGATCGCTCAGAAGGGATCAGAAAGCGCAGGTAACGCCCGTCGTTGTTTCCTCTTCGTATTTCCGTCATCGGAAGTGATTGACGAACACTTGGGGCCAATGTCGGTTAAAGCTTACCACGTTTGTTTAGTACTAAATTTTTCCGGAACGTGCTATAAATCTTGTCGATACGTGATGGGTGACAACAAGCACCATCGCTAGCAATAAATAGCACTACTAACAAGTAAATTTTTTGGAGCGAGTAGTATATTAGGCTCACAGTTTGTAACTTCGCTTTAAGTACTTCATATTTAAAACAAGTTTTAAACTTGTAGTATTAATATGACCGTTTAACTCGTCTATGTAATAACAAATTTATATATAATTCTCGGCCTAACTAACGAGTACAAAGTTGAATTACAATTCAAACGTGAACATATTAGCTACTGATGGGCAAAGAATATCATTATCAAAGAATTACATGTAACTTTAACTGTGGACTGAATAAAGCCAAGTGCATATCTCAACGATGATATTATAGACAATCTATCATGTATTTTTTGCTCGTTTTATGATGTGCAGGCTAAACAATAAATTTGTGTGTCATTTCATAAGTTTCTCCGAATCACATATTCCAAGAATGTAGATGACATCACAATTTATTAATTTGGTGAGCGGCTGATGAAAACTTTGTAGTAGAAACATGTTCCACGATTAATATTAAGCTGATTATATTATTTTGTATATGAATTGTGTATTTAAGATTATTGTTTGAATGTTTTAATAAACAACTTTTATTAAACGCTAATATATGTGGATTTTGTACTCGTTAGTTAGGCCGAGAATTATATAAACATTTTTACGAATTATAAATTTTCGACTGCTATTTGAAATTCTAAAATTTCTAAATAAAAAACAAGAGCAAATATTATTTAGTTCGTGGTTGTCTTGGAAATTCTATGACACTGGTATTTTTCTTTCCAAGGAGGAAACATTTGATAACATGATAATTTCGAGATTTCGAGATTTTGAGCTATAAATGAGTCTGAAAGATATTTCGATAATAACCGACATTGGCAATAAATGTAGAATTAACGGATATAGTGCGTTGGGACTAGGAACGTCGATATCGCGCGCGATGTTGTATAATCGAAAGGATATTATCCCACGTGCACCAGCACGCTCTCTTTGTCCATCGTCCGCGCTAATCCATAATGCGCGCACAATGCGTCCTTTTCTCCATTTTACGGCTGTCGCAGTCGAATTCGAGAATAGAATGTGCGTCCCCGCTTCTTCTGCTTCTCTCACCCTACGCCGTAGCGTCGAATTAAATCCTACCTGGAAATCGTCATCGTCCTTCGGCGTCGCGATCCTTTCGTTCGGAATCGCATGGGCGAATTAGCTGGTAATTGTTGTCCTCGAAAAGAGAGAAAACGAATTACTCCCTACTCCTCTCCCCTACTACCTGGCGTGGAGAATTTATTCAGGTATACACGGACCAAGCCGAAAGTCCACAGTATGTCATCTAACTGCCATCCAGCGTCATTAATACGACATTAATTCGACGTTACATCGCGCGTCGAATGAAATAGAAAACGTTTGAGAAAAAGACTGCATGCTTCACGGTCGTGAAATTTGATGATGAAATTCTTGATAAGTTTAGTTCATAAAACTTTGAAACCTTTCACACTCATGGCTGCATAAAGCGACATTTATTTTTAAACTTTGAGATTTATAATCAGACAGAGATTTATAATCACACAGAGTCTCGTGATTTAATTCTAGCTCTTTTAATTCGCTCTCTTGTTTAATTCTAACAATCTCTAAGTTCATAAAGCAAAAATTTTATTTGTTCAATCTTTTGAACTGAAGACTAGAGATATTATTTAAATCAATTCATGAATGACTGCTAAATCCAGCAACCGACGGTAATAAATTTAATAAGATAATTAATGAACATCACGCATGTGTCACATTTTTAAAAACGTATTCTCAAATTTATATGACTATAGGAAGAAACATGGACTTAATTAAAGGTCGCCGAACTTGCGTACCGCATCAAAATTGAATTAATTAATTCATGCTACACGCAAATATCTCCTGACTTTTAGACACACTACCGGATAAAGGGTTAATTCGAGCTCGCACTCGAGGGCGTGCATAATCGCCTCTTGCTCTGCTCGTCGTCTCGAGAGAGAAAGAAAGAGAGGGAGAAAAAAATGGGTGAGGGGGAGAAAGAGCGAGGGAGCTGGACACTGGAGTTTAATTTAGTGTCCGAGTGCACGCGGCCTCGGTATAAATATTTTTATTTATCCGAATGACGCCGGGCCGCGGAAATAAGCCGGTAATTTACGTCCACGGACGGGGCGGGTGCTCTCCGGTGGGAATTTTTGGGCGATTTATGGGATTCCTGCGCGGCCACGAAAGCGGAGAATTAAGGAACATATTGTGCACGGTGTCGCCGGTGGCGAGCGAATCATCCGATAAAAACGCGGATTAGGATATTCGGAGGATATCAGAATACGCCCCCGTGTCTTTCGCTCTCAATTCTCGTCTCCTTTTCCTGATCGGGAAAAAGGCACGAGTTTTATCAGATTGATCGAACCGGTTACTCTCAGTCTTTATCAACGACGGAAACAATTTATCTCTCGGGATACATGGACGTATTTGGAATCGAGAACGTTATACCCTCGCTAAAAGTGTCACAATTCGCAGCGTGCGGCACGCTTATGCCAATTTACACCGCGCGTGCATTTAAAGATACACCTGTTTAAAGCTCCCACAACGAGTCACACGCGAGAGATATCCAATTTTATTGTTCGCACGCGCGATTACATGTCGCGGACGACCGGTCAGCGTCCCGCGTCGCCATGTTGTAATGCCGTTTATTGAGAACCGTGTTATCTCGGACGCATATACGTAATTAAATTGTTTATACGAGCGATTACAGCGTGCGTATAGCTTGTAAATTGTCGGCGCGCATGTGCGATTGTGGGCATTGTGCGCGCGTACGTGGTTGCGTGCACGCGTGGATGCAATACGGCGTGAATCGCGTGCGCGCGTATTTACACATTTGCACAATACACACAACACATACAAAACACACACACACACACACACACACACACACACACACATATATATATATATATATACATATGTATATATATATGCAGTCAACGAGCTGATATACACATGTCGAGACGCAACCGTATCGCGCTTCGTGTTGCAACATTATGCGACAGTGACGCGTCGAGGTAAATTTACGCGGATTTCGCTCGTCCGCGCTCGTCGGAAATTTATTTGTCGCGTTTACACATGCATCCCCATTGTAAACTGCGTAATGCACCCGCGAGCGCGGGCTGCGTCACTGCGTTTCCACGGGGATGATGATCGGGTTAAGCTCGCGCGCGCGTTGCATTCGGAACGCACGTTGCATTCACCGGGAATTTATCTATCGCGATGCGCCCCTGTTGTTCGCATTGTCGCTTATTAATACCGGCATATAACTACCTCCATAGCTCTCCTCTCTCCCTCTCCCTCCCTCTCTGAGGTATAATTTCTCTGAAGATAATTTATCGCGTTGGAAATAAAATAGGCATTCGCTTATACGAAACGCTTGACAATAACGTAATTTCATGAAACAGATCTTACAACGCGCTCATAATTTATTAATGTGAGCACTTTCCACTTTTACAAGGATCATTATAATCTGTTTCGAATTGAAAACAAAAAGAATAGACAAAAAGAACAGAAACCGAACGAAATCTGGGACATGTTGCGCGGGAGAAAATTTCGCTCGTACCATCGAAACCTAAATTCGCCGGCGATTTATTTAACGTAGACGCGTTATTTACGAATACGAGAATCTCGATCTATTATGTAGGATTCCGCTGAAAAATCCTTTCATCGGAAAACGCGAGCGAGCAACCGACTCCGCGATCCTTTCACGGCGAAACGTCCGCGAAAATTCGGAATTTTATCCCCCTTTTCTCTCTCTCTCTCTCTCTCTCTCTCTCTCTCTCTCTCTCTCTCTCTCTCTCTCTCTCTCTCTCTCTCTCTCTTCCTCTCCACCTTCTCCTCTTCCTCTCGAAACGGAAAAAATAGGGATAGGACAAGGGTAGCAAGAGGGAAGAGGGAGGAGGAGGGGAAGGGGGTAGTTGCCCTCGTGCGTGCACACAATGCGCATTTTTCCGGGACGCCGAGAATTCCTTCTCTCCGTTTTCCTCGACTCGCGCAATTCCCCTTTTTCTCCTCCCCCTCTCCTCCTTCCTTCATTCCTTTTCTTTCCCTAGCTTTTTCCCCCGCGTCGAACGAAGGTTGCTCGACTTTTCGCGTGCTTTAAAGAAAATTCACAGATTCCCGAGTCGGCGAAAGACCTCCTTTGAAAAAGCGGGCGCCCGCCCGCCGCGCCTCGACCGAGAAAGAAGAATTAATTTCTCACTGCTTAAAGGCCCACTTTTACGTGACGCTAAATGTCGTGACTTTTGTGGTCATGACTGAAGCATTCGTCTTTCTGAAAGAGAGAAATTCGATCGCGAAACGTTCTAATATTCTGCCTGTGTTCCAAATATATCAAACTAATCGGAGTTAAATGATATTTCTATTTTTAAAAAAAGGAAGGAAATTTCTTATTAATTTTTGCAATCTAGATCTTATCGGCTTCCTGAACCGCCACATCAATTTTACATGAATAAAATAATTGTAAATTGTAAATTAAATTAAGCGTGACGCAGATAACTTTTATGAAAAAAAAAGGAAATTATCGAATCCCTTCGGTCGATCCAGAACTTCTAATTGAAGATTGGCTCTCATTGTTTCTTTCGTTTTGCTGCAGTTCCTCCTTGGAAAAGGACCGCAAAAATGAAATGATACTGGATGCGTTTTCATCACTTTTTTTATTATACCGCGCACCTGAATATTCTCTCTCTCTCTCTCTCTCTCTCTCTCTCTCTCTCTCTCTCTCTCTCTTTTCCTCTCTCTTCCTTCGCTTTCTCCTGCGTTACGCGACAATTCGGTCGTCGTTCCTGTGAATGCCCGTACCCTGTACTCAATAAGGCGCACGCTTGCCGTTATTCGAAGGGGAGAGGAGTCCTTGGCTCGCCTCTTGTCGGTAATTATTCGCCAAGTGGTAATAAATTGAAAGCCAGGCAGCGATAAGGCAGAGCCGGGAACGCAGCGGTCGCTTTCGGCTGCCTCAATACCGCGAGAGCGCAGATTTTTTTCGATCTAAGGTGTCGCCTTTAGATCGCGGAAGGACTCCTGAAAAATCTGAGTCGAGAATATTCCTTCCATTTGAGCATAGACGAAATATTCAATAGGACGAATAAAACTAATAAAACGACACAACAGATATCCTTTTTTCTTATTCTCAATGTAATTTTACTTTCTTGTTAATTTTAGGTTCCTTTATTATTTTTCCATATATAATGCATGTAATCCTATATTGTTGTTCTCTTTTATTAGAAAAACGGATCTTCTGTAAGCGAAAGCCTTTCAAGCCTTTATTTTGGAAATGCTTTCTCCTTTCAAAGCTATTGTAAAACATTTTAAATTAAATATCGATTTGTTGATTACATTTATCGATTTGAGCGTAGCTTTTTATCAAATTTCTCTTTGGCATAATTTTGTTTTAATCTTGTTAAGGGTAGGTGTTAAGAGTAGTTGGTTCATTACTTCTTGCGTCACGAATTCGGAAGCTGGGCTCGCGCGATGTGTTTCGCAGATAGAGAATTTTATTTCCTCGTCGGATCTATTCGCGGCTGCCGGTCGGTCGCCCGGAAAATTCATGCTTAATCGAATTATTCTGGAGCGGATACGCGATAAGCTGCGTCCCTGCTCGCGATACTCGCCTGAATGCGCCTAACTAAAGGCGGAGAGGCTGCTGCCGCCGCCGCTGCCGCCGCCGCCGCCGCCGCCGCCGCCGCCTCCGCCGCCTCCGCTGCCTCCGCCGATCAAGAGAAATGGTTTTGGCATGCAGATTCGAAGCCAGTCTGTCTCTCCCTCCTCGCCAACCCCCGTGCAACCACCCCTTCGCCCCACCCGTCCCTTTTTTGCGACCCTATGCAAGGTGTTTTGTACTCGCATGCGAGCTCGCCCGCACGGAAATCCGCGACGTGTCTCGCTTGTAACGGGCGCGTAGGCGTTGTAACGCAACACGCGTGCAATTGCCCGTTCGAGTAATATAGCCGCGTTGAATTCGTCGTCGGAATATCGGCGTCGATTCTTTTTTTTTTCCTCTCGCTCTTTCCCTTTTTTTTTCATTTTTCATTCGATCGCAGGTTTCCATTGCGATTTTTTTCGCCGTTCGATACGCAGTCAATAAGTTCATGAGCACGGATAATTGGAAAGACGTATGCGGGAAACTCGGAAAATCGGAAGTTCGATTCATAATGCAGACTGTATGAAAGAGAGACAGAGAGAGAGAGTTGTAAAACGGTCGTAATTATTTATTGCATATTCCAAATTTCTCAAAAATAACTTTTGTCGTTCGTCGTAAAAAGGGAAACAAATGTCATCGCGCATGATGTAACAGAGTCGGCGCGAAAAAATTAAACTCGCGAAATAAATTACGGTGTTTAGGTGATAATTCGCACGATCGTAATGCAGCATTTGATCGCGCGAGTCCTAACTAAATAAATGTTCGAGAGACTAAACGCTTGCGCAGGTGCATCAATGCTCTCGTAGACGAGGCAGGTCGCATTATCATCCTTCCTTCCTTTTCCACGAGAGGAGTAGCGTTGAGCTTGATGTATGGCTTTATAAATGGCGGATTTACATATTTTCCGCGTTTAAACGCGTCCGTCGAAAACCGGCACGTGTAGAGCCTAATCCCCTCGTGTCAAGTAGCAAAAGCAGGGAGAATAGCAATTATCAATCACTTCCTCTACGTGTACCAGCTCGTATTTTAATTTCGTTTCACATGAAAGATATAGTGGTACTTCCTTAATATATGATAAAATCATTATGCAGCAAAAATCATCCGAAGCGGCACTACGGGGGGAACAATAATTTTCGACTAATGATCCATCGCGAGTCAGGTTGATTCCTGGCCAAAATCTCATTTCACTTCTGAACATAATTTCCCCGAATTATGACTCCCCCCTCCGTCATTTTATAGTAAACGCATCTATCGGATCTCGCGAAAGTTACAAGGGGAATAAAGAGCGAATGGCGTACTCTCCCATCGGCTTTACGATGCGATTTTTGCAACAAAACATTCCATTTGTCCCCGGTGTATCCTCAACGACGGCGACGTCTCCGATCTTCTACTCCGCTTCTTGAGAGCGCTCGCCGAGAGCGGAAACTTCGGTGCTTCTTTGGCATAACGACCGGGAGAACTCCCGATCGCAAACGAGCTCTCGCCGAGAGAGCATTCCGATCTTCCGGATCATTTCCGCGAGTTAACCGCGAGCATCTCTCGTCGCTTGCTATCCTTGACTTGGCACACGACCGGTTACCATTCACCCTGACAACACTACAGGAATTCCACGAGCCTCGAGGAATTATTACAAAAAGTAACTGGGATCGTTTTCTTTTTTTTTTTTTTTCATCGGAGTCGATTGCACATAGCAGCGCATCTATTTCTCTGTATTTTACCAACTTTTCAAACATATTATTCATCTGACCCCCACAAAACGGTTGCGGTACGTACATCTCCTTTTGAGATGCTAATATCAAGCTATTCAAACTACGATTGAAAATAATTTTTCTTAGAGAAAGATGAAAACTCGTTGCGCTTTCGTTAATACCTATGAATATGTTTATGAATATTTATTTATTCATTTCAAACGCAGCTCGTACATAACTTGCTGCATTTTTTTCAAACAAAACCGCTTTGCTTAACCCTTAACGCTCCCAGCGGGACGCGTATGTCCTCACACAAATTTGGAAATTGAGAGCGTAAGGGTTAAATAACACGAAGAAAAAAAAAAGAGAAGACACGCGACGCGTAACGTAAATCGTTTGCACGATCGCTCGCGGGCGTTTCCCGGCGTTGCTACGAGTCGCGCGCGAGGCGAGACGACCGGGAGGGCACGATTTATGCCCTTACGTAGGTACGGCGATAAGCATAAAAGTCCTCGCAAAACGGCCGATACACAACGCATGCACGCCACCGAGTTGGGGATTAGGACGCGCGTGAATGGGAGAAAATGCGAATTGATACGGTCGTTAAGAAGGACCCTCCCTTTGAGCCGCTCGATGCTGGACGCGGGAAGAAGAGAAGAATCCGGAGAGAGAACAGACCCTTCGCTGCGGCACACCACCTCGGTTCTATGCCTCTTGAATGCGGCGACCCCTTCGCGATTTATCTCGCGTGCGAGGTGCTTCTCGCAGGTGAGATCGCGCGAATCTTTAGACTCGGTTGAACTTTGACTCGATTCCGCTTAACTCACTTTCTCGATCGTAGACGGACAAGACTGAAAATTTTTTAATTTTTTCGCGATCTAACTGGTCCGTGGAATAAAGCAGAGAGTTCATAAATTTTGTCTTCCGCGTCGCATTTGCCTTTGTTTGCACGTTAGATTTATTCAGATCACGAGCTGTTAGTTTGAACTCTTAATCCATATGAATCGTCTCTCACGGGAGTCACGTTTTAAAAATCTCATTTGAACGATAATCTCGACGTGTCCTGTGAAAAATACCCTTCATTTTTCGCATCTTATTTCTTTCATCTCCTCTTCCTAGCTCAGAAGCGTATGCGAGCAAATGTTCGTGGTGCAATAATACATGACAGCCAAAGCTTTCTTGAAAAGCATCGTCTTTTCACAGCCAACATTAAGCGGGACACCCTCGAATCTTTGGGAACTCTCTGTCTCCGATCGCGCGCTCTTCTGCATCCGGTAGGGAAAAAGTCTGAAAAGCGACTGGTGTCTCGCAAGAGAAAGAGAGAGAAAGACGAAAAAGGGCGAAGGGGACGGGGGGGGGTGAGAGGAGGGGCGGGAAGAGAAAAGGAAACGAACTCGTTCGAGCTTCGCCCGACTTTATTCTCTCCCGGCTAGTCCCGACGGACCGGCATAATGCTCGCGGTGTTCCGCGTTTTCTTGCGAGGCACGGCCATTATGAGCACGCGAAACAAAGAAAAAGCGTATCTATTATCCCGTGCTGAGTTGCACCGTCGCCGCGTCACCCGGGTAGGATTAATCCATTCCGTGTCATTATATAATGTAGGCGACGCCGGCGTTGCGTCCCGCGACGGCCGCGTTGTGCGCTAACTGTGCCTCATTGTTCGCGGCCGAACAACGAGAGCCGACGTTGCGCGCAAGAGCTCGCGACAGAAATACTGAATTCGCGTTGTCCGACTGGCATTCGCGAGAACATCGCGGATTTCAGTTGCATTCTCCGTCGCACATCCTTATTATCGAGAGATAAGATAAAGAACGGATCGTTATTAATGAAAAGAGTAACGAGCGAAGACCTTTGGGTATCAAAATATTTCAATTTAAGATTTCAGATATTTTGTTAAAATCTAGATATGTTTTAGTTCCTAAAATTGCTGGGCGCGTTCTTAAAATTCTATATTTTTTTTTAATTAATTAAAAAGTATAATTATAAACTCAGAGAAAGACATAGTGGTGGCAACTATTCACAGATGACAACTATACCAGTTTTATATGTAGAATTAATGTAGAGAAGATCGGAGCTCGTTGGTAATTTTCATACTTTCGATATTCGACTTTATAAACAATTAATTATTATGATTAAACTTTATTAATACGATAGAGAGAACCTTTATCTACATTTTCATGCCAAGAACGATTATATTTCTTAGGATTAGTTTTTTAGTAATAAATGAAATAACATGCTGTAATGTAGTTAGCTTGCCCCACAGATGTGCGGTAAATCGATACATATCACAGTGTAAATTATTTTTATATGACGGATACTCCATGTTAAATTAATGAAAACATAATGGAAATAAGAAACAGACCGCAGATGCTTCTTGATAAAGATTGTATCTTTTAAAGTTATTTTGTAATATATAATCAAATATCAAAATATATTGTTATAGAAAAACAAATGTAAACTATTTTAGATATAGCGCTTTTGGGTTTCAATATTTTAATTATAAAGAAATTTTAAATATAAAGAATTTTGTCAGAGTTAAGTTTATAAATGAATAATAACATGCACGGTAACAAGTCAAGTTTGCTTTAAATAAAAAATGAATTAATGTATTTCCTACATATGATGATTTCAATCATTTTATTATAACAAATTACTGTTATTATTTAAAATAACACATATTATATAGTAACAGAAATTTTTTTAACTAATAATACGTCACTTAGACTTATTCTCTTAAACTGAAGAACATTAATACGAAATTTTGAAATACACAAAAATTTACTTGCCTTCTTTTAAATCAAATTTTTTTTTATCATAATAATTGTTTGATTTAAATATTTAACTTAGAGTTTAATTTAGAGAATTTAAATAAAAAAAACTTAGGGAAAAGTATATGTTATATAAAAGAGATATTTTGATAACATTTCCATTGTTTCTTTTGCCACAAATACATAAACAGAATGCAATGCCTCTTGTGCCAACCCCGGAATCCCTTACATTGAAAAAACTATAAAAGTTATCGTTGCAACTATAGTTTATTCGACTATGTACATTAATTCTACATATAAAACTTGTATAGTTATTACCTATAATAGTTGCCACAACTGCAATTTTATGTCTTTTCCTCTGTAATATTGATATTATAAGGTCTGCCTATTAATTCACAGTTGCACAATACATGGAGAAATTATCTAACTATAAAACTTTAAAAAAAACCTGTCGTATCATTGTTTTTCTTACATCAGACGTGTGATTAGTTGATTTTTCTGGACTTTGCCGGAGAGATCCGGATAAGCCGTGGTCCACGTGTCGCACGTGCGCCAACGCCGTTGCCGATTCACGCCGGTAAACGATGTTTTTCCGCGGAACGCGCAAATGCGAGCAAGAAGCGACCCCAAAGAGCCTATCCTTCCTTCGTCGGGGAGGGGACTGAAACAAGCGGCCAGATCATTAATTACATTGACGTACCGTGACCGTGTTTTTTTTCCGACGCCGATTTTCTGGAACTAATCCCGCGGATCGCAGACTCATGCAGATTCTGCTTATACTTGTCAGCGGCTCACTACGCCACGTGACAGATCGTCGCACACCTCGAGCGATCTAATCGATATGACACGCCTGATGTCTATGACTCTACCTCTTGACGCGTGTAGCTAGGTTTCCGGAGCCTTTTCCTGTAAATGAAAACTTTTAGCCGCGTGACGAATAAATGATTGTGGATTTCGCGATTTCCTTTTTTTATTGATCGGAATGGTTAGACACACGTACAAAGATATACATTATTCCGATATGTATAAATCGATTTTTTAAGTTCCCGAAGTCGAGGAACGTGTGAATGAAAGGCGCGACAGATCTGGGACAAATAGCTCCAGCGAATTACAGCTTTCTGATCTTATCAAGTCTTACCAACGGCAAATCAATTTCCAGTATGCTCTAAAGAAACCGTTAAAGTACCGGCAATTTCGTGACAATGGTACAATATGCGGCATAATTCAGCACGTAACGTAAAATCAGCGATCGGCAAAGGACACGTCACGCGCGCGTGCACGCGTGCTCTCTCTTTCTCTCTCCCTCCCCTTCTCTCTCCTTTTTCTCCCTCTCCGCAAGTTAGGTATTACTCCCTCACCGGTGCGACAGGTACATTCGCTCCAACACATCTCTGTGAAACGACGTCATTCGGACGTACGTGCGTACACTCGTGTGCACACTCGCGCGTATATACACTCGCAAAAAGCCAACAACCATCCCGTCGAGTTACGGGCGTCGTGCCTGTTTGCAGGGTTGAGTTGATACAACATTAACAACAAGTCGTTAGATAGATGAGGTACGCACTCTGGGGTTTGCTGTCGAGTGTGGGAGGAGGGAATATATGTAGGTGGTGGCTGTGGAGACGCGAGCAGCGGATAACACGGATGTGGAAGAGGTGGAGGAGGAGGGGGAAGAGGTGGAGGAAGGCAGAGGGTTGCGAGTCGTACAGGAGGCGATGTCGAAGCTGTTCGCCTACGTGGAGGGCGGTGGTGGTACCCGAGCAACGTGGAAAGGGGGAGAGTGCGAGAGGAGGAGAAGGTAGAATGACGATGGAGGTGGAAGAGAGAGTGCCACAATGGTCGCCATGGTAACGCCGCGCTAACGCTGAGAGAGAGAAAGAGAGAAAGAGAGAGAGGGAGAAAGAGGAAGAGAGGAGAACTGAGGTAGAGAGAAAGAGAGAGAAGCCTCCGACTCAGGGACTCTATTTCCATAATCTGCCGCTTTGTCGATTCTGAATTATGCGACTACGCTCCTCCCCTCCCCTCTCCCCCGCCTCCTTTTTCCCCCTTGGCTGCTTCACCCCGCGCATCGGCTCTCCCCTTTTATCCCCCTTCCCCTCCCCCCGCCGTCCCTCCGCAACGGCGACACCGTCTCCGTCGTCCGCCCCTGAACCAAGTATCCGATTATTTGCTCGAAATCGATTTCACGTGTTCGGCCCGCTTTTGCATTTGTACAAGCGCGCCCGTACGACGAACATCGGCCATTGTGTGCGCGACGTCATGGACGTCTCGCCCTATGGGGCCTGTCCTCGTCCTTCGTCTTCGTCTCTCGTTTTCTTGGTTCTTGCTCTCGGCTTCATTGTTGCTCACCTTTCCGTTGACAGTGCCGATTTGCGGCGATCTCCAAACAGCACCGGATTTCTTCCTGGGTTTCCGTATATAACAATCGATTGTAACAATGAGGCACGAGATGCCCGTTTGTTACTTTCCACGATTGTTTGACTTTCATACCATGTAATAAATTGATTGTATTTCTTTGTGAACTTGAGGACAACATTGGGCTATTTAGCCTTTTCTAAAGTATCGATCATTATAAATTTGCAGATTCTTTCATTATTCATTTTGCAGTTTTGCAACATATATTTTACATCTTTTCTTAGATTTCATCACCTTCACGCTGATTTAAATTATTACCCTTAGATTATGCTTAAGAAATTTAAAATAGTTTGGTAAGTTAGGTCAAGTGGTTGTATTTTCTGGCTTCTAGGGGTACCGCTTTTCAAGACCTGACTCTTTGAGTCCTTTTGCTTTTACTTGTCCCTTTGTATTTCTTTATCCTTGAGTTCTGCTTTATGCGGACCATTAATAAAAATGTAGAAATTGTCACATTGAACCTCATCAAATAAATTAATTAATTAAGTTCATTGTAAGTCTCTTCAGCATTAAACAGATAAAAAACGAGCTATTCTTTTGGACCGAAAAGCGAGGAGATAGTACAGCTATCTGTCTTCATCCTTTAAGGAATACCTTTCGTTAGTTACACTCTCTAGAAGGCGTTTGTTAATTCCGAGGTAATTAGTTTAACGAGAGGAACGGAAGAGAATTCGATGAAACGCGCACGTTGGAAAGTAGTTCGTTCGAAGAGGGCGCTTTTCATCGTCAGTTGAATTTCCAGCAGCTGCCCATTGTTCGGTCTCCATTGTTCTAGTATCTCGAGGGCGGCGCTTCCCTTTGTCTCCACCCTTTGTACCTTTCCGTGGCCGGATCTCTCGCCTCCTCGCGCCAGCGCGAGAGGACGATGATGCCGGCGAGAGATCGAGGGAGAGAATCGAAGGCGAACAGAGGAGGAGTGACACTGTCGGGGTGGAGAGACGTGGAGATGGTACAAACGCTGGATAAAAAGGATTCCGGAAAGGGTAAGAGACGGCTGGTTTCAAATCGGACGGAACGTCACGCTTCTGTAATTTTTTCCCTTCCATTGTCCCGGGAATGCGCGATCCTGAAATCAGGACGCGCCGCTTCGTTAATTAAATTCGAGATACAAGTGTGGCGAGGAATAAAGGCGGTAGAATGACAGTAGATTGGAAAGTTCGGAGAATTTATGCCTGAACTTTTTCTGATCGTCATTTTATTGAAATTGATAAAATATATAATCCATAATAGAGAAAGAAAAAAAGAAATATTTACAAAGATTTCAGGATGCTTGTCTAATATAAAATGTTGAAAATTACAACTGAGCTTGAATTAGAAGAAAACGGGATTATCAATTTAAACTGCTATTAGAACTTTACTTGTAATTCTTCACATTGATTACACACGATTATATTTCTTTTTCATATCAACAGAAATATTTTTTTCATCGATAAAATCGTCAGGCGTTTTTCGATCTACTTTCGCAATTCTATAATTTGAACACTTCTGACAAAATTAGGAAACTGCAGTAGAGTATTAGCTGTCTGTCTCGATCGAACAAAACGCCTCGGTTAAATCCCATCGGGGCGGCGACCTCCCTCGACCTTCTTTCGCGAAAGGCGATGTCTTCAGCCCTTCCGCTCGCCGGACGCAGGAAAGAGAGAAAGCCCCGCCATCCATCTTCGTAGAACAAAGTGCGGCGATCCACTTTCGTAGCCGAATGCGAATCCAATGCAAATCCTACGCCGGATCCCGACAATGGGCGACCTAGCGATATGGTAATGTCCTCCCACGTCGATCCTGAACACACTGCTCCCTTCCGCGCGTACAGGATCGAATGGAGTGTGTGCGGATGTATGCGCGTGTTCGAAATATGGTGTACACTGTTACTTACACCGACGAGTGTGTCTATGCCACGGAGAAACTCCGGGCACACGTACTAGCAGTGCCACAGTGAGGGTGCATACTATCCTGATATTGACATGAACCTTCTTCGAAAACTACATTAGTCGGATCTCAATTCTGTAAATCATGAGGGGGTATCTTCTTGAAAAATTTTCGCGCCCGTTATTGTGATCCTTAAGCGGCTCCTAGATGATCGATTTTTTTTTATTGATCAATATTTAATTTTCCACAATATTGTTGATCGTCTGGAAGTTATATTTGTTTGCGTGACTAGAGAGGACATCGATAATATTGTATACGGAGAGAACGAATTTGAAGATGTATCTAAAAATTTAGCTGGATACAGATCTGAAAATAATTTTGGACCATCAAAATAATTATGTTGGTAACGCAAGCATTACTGTAAAAAGTTTTGACATTCTAGCAACCAGTTGAATGTCCTACATAATTATTTTGATAGTTTAATAAAATTATTTTCAATCTAAATTTTTAAATACTTCAGCGAAATCATTCTTTCCGTGTACAAAATGATTATACAATAATATTAGTCATCTAGGAGCTGCTTTAATCTACAAAATTTAGAAACATTCAGGATTCTCTACTATTTCGGAGATACGGAGATAATTTACATATCGTCAACTACATTTGTTTCAAAAAAATTCAAAACGCAATTATTAAGTCATTTTTGTCGATATCAAAATACATTGAATTCGATTTTAAACTAGATCAAATTCGAGATTACTTTTGGGATTATATGAAGGATTCTACGTTACTTTTTATAGAGGAACATATCCAAGAATGAACTTTTTACATATAATCGGTACTAACGAATTGTGAATTGTCGAAATCGGCTTGTAGAGTTACTCGCAGTCTCCGGATTGCTGTGCGACTCCGACGGAGTGCGCTGCTCTTTTTCCATCTCTCTCTCTTTCTCTCTCTCTCTCTCTCTCTCTCTCTCTCTCTCTCTCTCTCTCTCTCTTCCTCTTTTTCTCTTTCTCGAGTATATTTTTTTGCGACGATATAGGACCTGTCTCTTATACACATCTAGATGTGTTTTGCGACGATATAGGACCTGTCTCTTATACACATCTAGATGTGTATAAGAGACAGATATAGGACTGTGCGCTCGCGCGTTCGCGCTTTCGGGGGTGGAGAGCGAAAAGGAGGGGGTGGATGGAAAGCCGATACAATGCTGGCCTCTCCCGCGAGTCGACTTTCCTTGATACATCGCCATTGAGCCATTGTCCGCCTCCCAATGCCCGAACGAAGGACTCCGAGGACGAAAAATTCAATTCAGCTTTTAAATTATTCTCCCCCGCCTCCCTCTTCTTCTCCCCCGTCCCGCCCCGAGCCGGTCGAGGCCGGCTTTCGAGAACGGGGAGAAAAAAAAATAACGTCGGTTACGTCGCTCGTCGTACAACCCCGCGACGGGGGACGATCTACCCCTCATAATCGTAACGAGATCCATTCGTTTCCGCGAGCGTAATGAGACGTTCCGGGAGAGAAATGGAAGAAGGTGGAAAACGTGCGAAAGAACGGGCATCATCGGCATCCTGCTTCCGAGATCATTCTCGTAAAACTTTCGACATAAATTATGCGTATCAAGAATCGTTATCGTCGCATATATTTTTGTTTCAAATATTAAACAAGCCTTAAATTTTTTAATGAATATTAATCTAATGTAAGGAACAAATACAACCAAGCTTTTGAAAAAATAAATCCAATCAAGATCCAAATAATATGACAAACAATTTAACTTTTCGATCCAAGGTATGTAATATGTTATCGATATTTTACAACGTAGAATTATTTTTATTGTTATTACCGTTGACTAGATCGCTCTCGATGGATAAAAAGCCGCTAACTAAACGCTATTAACGATTGTGATCGCGAGTGCTGTTTGCAATCGCGAAAGGACACCACTAAGGGGCCGCGATATCGGGGGTGTTGCGGGCATAAAATGGGGGATGATTAAAATAACGAGACTACGCGGAGGGTTGTCTTTCAGAAATCCCCCGGTAAACGGGGACGCGGAGGAGCCGAGCGGCGCTGAGGGGTGACATTGTGCTGAAACAATGTGGCGGCCGACGCCCCTGGTACCTACCGCACGACATCAATTGACGCGCCTGCACCCCCGCCCCGCTCTCCCCCTCTTCCCCGTCTATCCCCTCCGTAGATCGGGGATGAAATTCCCGCAGGAATCCGGATAAGAACGATGACGATGATGTCGTGGCCATCTTGCTGAACAATCGATGACTTGTAGACGTGCGAGTACAATGTGCAAACGTCCAGACTATAATAATCCACAATTGACGTTTTTCAATATCAAGAACGGAGTTAAATCGAGAAAATTTGAATATCAGATTTGAATTTTTTGCTTTTTACTTTTTTCTCAATCTGCATAAAGGTAGTTGTCCAGTCGTCTATCGCAGACGAAACAATCGCGCGAGAATGAAGTTCATAAATATGTTCATTCTTCTCGCGATAATAATTTCTGATCCACTCAGTATTCTGTCGGAGTCTCGCAATACCTCATACTATCGCATAAAAACAAAAATGTTCTGTCAGCTTTCGTCCTTGTTTCTACACTTCAAATATTGTATACGTCAATCTATCTCTCTGTCTATTTCTGGCTTCCTCTCTCCCTCTCTCTCTATCTCCTGTGTTCTTGGTGGGTCCTGGCGAGCACCCCGCTCCATTATGACATTATGTTCGCAGCATTGTCTACCGCTGAATGCCTGAACGTTAGCTACATTGTAGCGGCACATTCAAGCCAACCGTACAACACTGCGAACGCTAACTCGTTATCGGCCTGATAGGGAGAACGTGAGGTACCCTACTCCGCCCTACCTAGCAACGACGGCGTGTACCCATAGCTGGGGTTCCGCGCGTCGCCGGCGCGACAAATTCCAAAAAGCATCTTGGGTGTTTCAGCTTTGAATTCCGTGTAATCGGTATCTCAAAAATTTTCAGAGATTCGAACGTGTCCGCGGATTTTTCTATATGTAAAACTAGAGATGAAGCGCGCTTGCAATTTCGCGGATTCACAGTGCTCGAAATACGGAAGGTTCGCGCGTGTAAAGTATTAAAGATTCAAAGACTCGAAAGGAGAAGCAAGATTTCCAACGCGATCTGTTCTAAATGTTCAAAACTGAAGTATCGAATCCCAAATATGTGTGAAGTTACGTTGCGAATTTATCTTCCGAGACTCGCAACCTGTACAAAAGCTTTCTAGATATTTAACGAAATATGTGTATTTATAAAAGTATTCTTGTTTGTCGATACAATCAAGGAGAAGCGAGGGGGGAATTGTAAGCATAATTGAATATCTTTGAAATAGATTCGTTTCATAAGAGATGGAGAAGAAAAATAAGGAAAGAAGGCGAGAGACGGGGAGTAAACCGGAAGACAAAGACAGCTTGTTACGCGAAAGAGGACCTTTGTAGATGGGCTTTGTCTTCGCGCTTTATCGTGCGACAATGTCTCCACAATAGCAAGACAATGCCGGCATTACGACGGCTAGCAGGCGACGAACAGAATGGCGCCCGTCTCTTTTCCTCTTTCCCTTTTCCTCTTCCTCTCTTTCTCGCTCTTTCTCTTCTCTCTCTCTCTCTCTCTCTCTCTCGTTTCTTCTGGGAGCGTAGGAATGACGTTGGGCGAAAAAATAAGCGTAACAATGGATTTATAATTAGTGGTCTGCAGCGTCGTTCACGGCGCCGCCATTGTTCGCTTGCCTTTTCCGGCCGCGACGCGGAGTGCCTACCAAAGTCGATTCGAATCCTGCTTGCTTTGAACGGCAGAAGTAATTTATGTGGAATTACGTGCTGCCTGTAATTTCTCTTGTTCCACTTATTTCTGAACTGCATGCATTATACGGCAGCTGGTCAACTATTGAACCGAAGACAGATCCTCTGTTTGAAAAAGATACAGTAAATTTGTAGCGGCACGTACCTAATTGCAATCTTGCAAAATTGAAAATCAGAGAATTTAAAAACTTTTGGAGACAAAAAAATCTTATAAATTCTTATAAATCTGTTATTTAAAAACATTAAAAATTTAAGAAGTTTTCTTAAATCTAACAATAAGCAGAAGTTAGCGAATTTGACAATTTTTAATTTTTATATCTTTAGAAATTCATCGAATTTTTATATCATTTTTCTGTTTCTTAGATATTATTTCGCAACTTTTAAAAATGAGGAAACATTGATTTGTTTGACGCTAAAAACGTTCCTATCATGAAACTTTTGTTGTTGTTGCGATGAACACAACTATAAATATCGCAACTATAAATATCGAAAAATTTCTAGACCTATCCTGCGTTTCTTTCGATTAATCGATTGAACAAACGTGATAAATTATGCGGAAGCGTTCCGGACGATTCCAACCCTGCCATCCCTCTTTGTAACATGTACATAAATGCATGTAACGACGATAGTCGACAAAAACTGACAGCACATTGTTGGCCGCGGAATGCAGACAGTAAACAACTATTGTACCAAGTACAATGTGTTACTCCGTCAGTTCCATTCCTTTTTGCGACGGAATCGTGTACCTGTTTCCTGCGTTCCCGCCTTCGCCACCCTCCACCTTCGTCGAGCACCGTCGGACAAATCGGTCGCCATAACATCGATTTCTTCCGCCAATCGACGATTCGACTTTTGTTTAGTAGACAGG
>JANQDE010000006.1:4142649-4158093 GCA_037157785.1 Cephalotes varians | reverse complement strand
TAATGGTCAAATCTTGTAATCTTATTTGAGAAGATTTGTAACTGCAATATAAAAAAATAAGAAATTAATATAATATTTGATATTTAGTTTCTTATTTATTTGGAGTCCTTATTTACTTAGATAGTTGAACTACTGCTTTCATAGAGTAACGTTATTTTTACCGTTATATTTATTGCGATCTGAGGATTTAGGAGGTTTGGTAGAATAGAGATCTCACTGTCGGAAACGTCGACCGAAGGAGTGAGGCATGATTAAAAAAAAAGTCGTAAATTGGCATAGATAATAGGCGGGTCGTGTCGCTGTATCGACTACTGTATACCGAGGCCCCGCAAGTCTGACCCATTTTCACCCCGTTTCTGACAAGACTACGGACATTTTTAGGATCGGAATTTATAACCGATTTATATGTCGTTCCCCTCACTCGCACACCCGTCGCGATCTCGTGCGCGTTTATTATGTAACCGCCCCGAGCAGCAGCGATTTATTGGCAGCCCGTGCTCACGGAATAAGCAGAGGGATGCGTTGTCGCGCCGGCTCGACTAGAATCGCTCTATTACCATATTGCTTTATATCGCGTTGTTGCGAGTGTTTCGTCAGCGTTTGGCGCGGCAATTCATGCATAGCATATATGTAAGTAATGTATTATTGGAATACTCGAGTATCAGAGACGTCAGAGTTTGAAAGCAAGATATAATAGAAATCTAAAGTGCAGAATATCGAAAGTTAAAAATACTCTGATGTCTCCGAGTTTTAAATATTTATTTGCTAATTTTTTTATAATCTGAATTTTCAAAACTTTTAATGCAACTATCGAAATATAAAAGGTTTTACTTATTTTTATTAATATTTGTTTAAAATTCCTAAGTTGTTGGAAATCTAAAGTTTCACAAATTTCAAAAGAGATATCTTTAAGATTTTTACAAAATTTTTTAAATGTATTGGAATCGAAGAAAATACCGGATCTCCGAAATTCACTAGATTCTTTTGTTCACATTCGCGCGTCGTTGAAGTGCTTTTCATCTAAAATTAAAAATGATAATTTAATTATTATGAAAGAATTAATTATATCGTGATCGTTAGTAGGTCTTTGGTTTTCTTCTATCTACTATCTCCACTCGCTTTTAACACGTTCTTTGCCCCGTTAACATCGGAACGATTTAACAGCAGACGCTTATGTCACTCACGCGCAAGCCCCGGACACAACCCCCGCAATTCGCTCCCGCTCGATTTCGAATTACGTTATCGACATTAAACAGCTTTCAACGGGTCCGCGACACGCCGTTTCAGTTTGCGTAAATCTCGTGCAACCACCATCGAACCCCCCGAGGAGGAGAAACGGTGGGAAAGGAGGGGAGAGCTTGGTAAAAGGGTGTGCGCTTCGAAATCGAGCCAATATTTATGTAACAAAATCATGTCGCCCTACGAAGAAAAGTCTTCTGGGTAAGCAAGGAGAAAAAAATCTGTCGCGGATAGAGAAAGCGCGTGGTTCCGAAAGGGAGGCGGAGGGGAGGAGGAACGGGGGATTGCCAGGGGGAGGTGAGAGGAGCGTAGACGCATTATGAAAACTACAATGGGTGAGAGAGCCCCATTGAAACTAGTGCAGTTCTGCTCACGCAGAAGGGCGAGGATGACGACGATGGCGGTGGTGGTGGCGGCACAATACCGCGTTTAAATTAAATTTAAAGTGTCATCCCCCGGTGTCATATAAGACGGCCATTGTATCGTCGAAGGCTCGTTGTACCCTCAGGATGTTGGGTGCCCAGGGAAAAGAGGAAGCACGTGGAATAGAGAGGGGTACAAGCTTCGACTGTCGAACGTCGGAGACTTCGATCGAGGAAAACGCAAACAATTCGTTACGAGCACGCATAAATACATCGTAAGTTCTTGATGAGATTGTGTGGAAGGGAATCGAGAAAGGCGTAACGGTAGCATCGTCGCAGTTGAAATAGAGTCGTAATTAACGTTAAATAAGATACATCTCGCAGATTATTCGTGTTCAACCTGGAATAATGCCCGACGATAGCGCATCGAATGTACGTCACGGATTATTGTTATTAATAATCATGATCCGAATAAGCCCGTATTAGAACTCGCTGGCTTGACATTCGTATCGGTGATCAAAGTAACTATAAAAAAATTCCTCAAACGCGCGCGGCTCTCGAAACAGAGATGGCCCTCAAATCGATACCAAACATTCGATTCAATTGAAGTACATTTTATCGAAACGGATGGATACTTTACACTAGATTACACGACGTAGAGATTCAATATGTCGATTCCGGAGGATCGAGATCCGGAGACAATAGTAACTTGCAAAAAAATTGAAAGCTCTGCGAGCGTGTGATAACTCGCGCGAGTCGAGTGTCGGCGCCATCGCTACCGTTGTGCGAGACGAGATTATTGGCCGGCTGTGTTTCTCACACCGGCCGGCATTCATCCGTAATATCGGCCGTAATATACTTCCACCCTCTTAAGCGGCCCACTGGTTAAGGCCACAAAGCGGCTTACTTACCGCGGCTTCGCTCTTCAACCCGGGAATCTCGCGTACATTCCGGGGATATCCGTATCAGGATGCACGCGTTCGGTGCCTTTCGGTCACTCGTCTATACAATACACTCGCGAAGGGTGGATTTACGTATTTTCGATCTCGACGTTCATCGCATGAACTTTGATCTTTCACCTAAATTCAGGGAGAGAAGAAAACGGGCCATGTCACAAGCTTGAAATGTCTCTCGATGCAATCTCTATTCCAGATCTCTTTTACGTTTTTCTTGTTCTTTTGCCGTCTCTTGATGATGTCTGACGTATTACGGAGTCGCATTCATAATGCAGAAGATAAGTCGAATACGTCGATTTCACTCTGCGAAGAACTCTATTTCATAATGTGAAACTGAACTCCTCAGCCTTGCCTTGTCGCCAGTTTCTCGCCAATACGCTGAAGATGTAATAAACTAGAACTTAAGAGAACGGAGAACAATGCATTCGTTCTCCCATCCCCGCCGTCCTCCCTTTACATCGAACGATCCTTTAACATTTTATTATAAATTGCATATGAGATTTCTCTATCTTGCACAATCTTTCAACGGGCAAAGGTCACAGTATTCGTTGTAATCTCGTAACACTTTTTTCACGCCGTTTCTTCGAGAGTCCGAAGAACTTTCGCTTGCAATTGCATTCGCAATTGCAACTGCTTCCAGACGCTCCGGCTTTTCTTCAGCTTGAAAACTCGGTAAGTGAGAACGTTGTTAAAACTCGAATCGAACATCTCGTTCATTTTTCGCCATTCTCCTTAGTTCGCTCGTCTTTTACGTATTTCTCCCGTATTTTTCGATCATGGATCCTTTTCCTCATTTTCACCAACCGTGTACTTTGCTCGCGATCTCTTTCGCGAGTTAAAGATCGAATTTTCGCTTCGAAATTTGAGATTTGTGGAATTTTAAAGTTATAGAACAACATTTTGGAGCTTGATATTTAAAAGTTTGTATTTTTATTGATTTGATTTTACGAAATCATTTTTTAATTGGAGTTTTTAATTGATTTATTTCTTTCTTCTGAAATTTAAACTCTTATGTACTTCGGAATTTGAAACTCTTCCGTAATTATTCGACGCTTGATTGTTTAAATCTTTAAAGTTGGAGACAGAGCCACATCCTTCTTCCCACATCTAATCCCCTTATTCATCGCGCGTCTTTCTCGCTTTGCATGTTTTTCCTGTTTGAAAATAATACGCACACCTGCGACAATAAAGCGATGATGAAGGTGCATCGAACTCCGAGTGCATTTCGATGCACAGTGTGAAAGGAAGGAAAGACGAGAGGGAAAGAGAGAATAGATGAGAAACAAAAGCTATCGGGAGAATGCGAGACAGGGAAACGGTGGCGAACAAGGACGGATCGAGACGGGGGATCGAACAGGGAAAAACAGACGCTCGGGAAAGTTTTCCACGCGTAAAAAGAGCGAGTCGCGGCCGGCACTTGTGTCAATTGCCGGGTGTGCTGTTAGCTTAACATTTCCATTGTTCGTGAAAAGGAACGCAGGTCGAGTGCTATTTGCTTTCAAATGAGGACGGGCGCACTTCTAATTCTACCGAACAACAAACGCCGTCCACCTCCGTCAACTCGCGTATCGAAAGGACGTTTATTTCCCGTCGTTAAAATGCGATGAAAAATCGTAAGTTGTCGAGAAAAGACAAGAATAAAATATTTTAGATGATCCATGCGAGATTAGCTCGTAAAATGTCCTAGCTGTGTTTCCGAGGCTTCCAGAATTTTTTATAAAGCTTGAGCTCTTTGGCATCAATTCGGTAAACTTTGAACGATTTGATTACTATACTGAGAAAAATGATTTACTTATACCAAGACGCATTCTACGATAGAATGTTTTAGTGAAATTAAGCAGAATTTCTGATTATCAAGATATCGATATTTTATAATTAGAATGTTTGATAGAATAAGGATTTGATAAAGATTTGATTATTTTCTAGTTAAATCTATAAAACTTTTATATTCACTAAACATTTCCTGCAGTATGTGGCATCGCAGATGGTTATATTCATAAGTAAAAAACTATACACTGTTAGAAAATTTGTGTTAAATGTAACACATTTCACGTGTCCCAAACGGTCCACTCAAATTATTATGTTAATTTAACACAAGATGAATATGTTAGAAAATAACACAACCATTATGTAAAAATTAATATTAAAAAATGTAACATTTTGACACAATTTGGACACAATTTGTGGAAACATATTTCTTCGGTAAAATTAATATTTATAACATGTTAAATTAACACGTACATTCATCTTTTATTAATTTATTTTAGAATTGATGTTTTTAAATTACGTTATTACACTAAAAAAATGTTAAATATTATTTTAACACAAAATATCCGAATAACATAAACACATTATGTTAAATTAACATTCGGATATGTTAAAAATTCAACACAAAAATTTTAACAAGGATCGTTTTCAACAAATACAAAATGTTTTTTATTGTGTACAGAATAGAATAAAAGACGCAGCATTATGTAAGTTTTCACTACATTCTAATAAGATGATTTCTTGAATGAAAATTCTAAAAAATTGTATTTGAAAAAGAAAGAGTAATAAGAAATATATTATGTGTGCGTGTATGTGTGTGTTTGTGATGAGCATGGTTTTTAGTTCTATATAAAAATTAAGTTTCAGAAATATACACACACACACGCACACACACACACACACACACACACACACATACACAAAATTCAAATATATATATATATAAAATTTCTGAAATTTCTATATTCAGATGCTAAGATGTAACAATAACACTTGAAATATTATCAGAAATCAAATCTTGTGTCTTCCACAGTGAAATTACGTACACGATAGTTAATCGTTAGCTCGATCATCAAGAAATTCTGATATATTTAACAAGAAAGAATTAATTAAATTCATCTGGTAATTCCTAACAAGAATTGTGATTCGTTTATTTTCGAACAGAGTGAATCTACCAGATTTCCAATAAATGTAACCAGATTTTTTTCCAGTGTAAAAACTTTAAAATCTAGAATCTGTGGAATTGGCGATAATTTGTACATTCGTAACGCGGATCCTTAAATGTGCATGGTTTTAGCGGTTCGCAAATTTGTGTCTACTACAACGTGGTCCATCGTCAGAACTTCGGCGACTGCGATCGATCGAGCGAAGTCGCTCCGCGCCGTATGCAGAGTGTATCAACGCGTAGAGAGACCTTGGATCCGCGGACTGGGAGAAACCGCTTCTGGAACCGGCAAAGACGATTTCGCCGGTACTCGAGTTGTATCCAGACGTCTCCGATCTGAAGCACCTGCCGCTACTGTGTTACATCTCCGACGCACGAAGCCGGGGAATGCAGGCATAGTAGAGGGGATGACGGGAAGGATGTAGGGTGGTGTATGCCACTGGCATGTATGAAAATGAACGAGTACATTCCGTCGCGTTTACACGAGTTCGCGACTCGCGTGAAGGATCTTCCCTTTCCCGCGTCCTCTTTTTCTTCTACGTACTCCTTAACTTGTGTTTCAAACTCACGAGGAATTCACGTCTTTCGTTTTTCGATTAGGTATTTTTCTCTTTTTCGATCGAAGAGAGCTCGAGTAGATCTTTATCTCACTTGTAAGAGATACCTTTTCGAAAAGTCGAGTTTGTCGCGGGATAATAGTGTAAGTCGCGCACTTACCACACACTTCTTTGCCTCATATAAAAATATGCATTCCTGGCATCCTTAGACTCTTTTCAAAGTGCACATCTCAAACGTATATGGGAAAGAGAAACCGCTCTTTCTATCGCTAAACCTTTTCGAGTAGAAAACATTCTTACGTCATTGGCGCGAGTCGGGTGAGTGCATCGAGTACAATGCAAAGCGTATACGTATGACAAAACCGGGGGGGAACGGTATGCGTTCTCGAGCTCGCGGTTCTATTTGTCGTTCGTGCCTGAACAAATACTGGTCCTGCCACATGCCAGGCATCCAGGCACACTGTGGATACATGCAAAACGCAAACATTTATTATCGCGCGAATTAAAGCACCCTTTGCCTTAAGAAGGCCACGCGAGATTCGAAGAACCTCTCGTCTGCACGCAGCTCCCTCCTTCGAGATCCGATGTCTTTTTCAATCCTGTCAAAAGCGCCGAACAAAGTTAAAGGTGAAATCAGTTAATTTAAGGTAAATATGCAGTTTAGATTACACCTCATCGATTTTATTGCTCTTTAGATATGTTGTAGAAGAGAGTGTCCTGAGTAATTCCCCACAAAATTTAAATGAGAGGCGGCATTGATTTAGGAGACACAGTAGATTAAAATTTCGGTAATTATATAGAGATACAGATCACTTTCCGATGATTTTGACCTTATATGTTGTCACTGTCTCGAATGATCCTCAAAAGAATTTATTCGGCGCTCATTGTTCGTTAAAAAGTTATTAACAAAAAATATAAGATAGATTGAGAGAAAAAATGTGGTGAACGGTACAACTGTAGATCTTATTTTGCCTCATCTATGTTCTAGGTTTTTGATTTTTTACATGAAGCGAGATTCATGCTTTGTCCCCATATCTCTCTCCTGCTTACAGGGCGAAATAAGGTCTATAATTGTACCGTTCTACATAAGTTTTGACTTTCCACGCCGACTGTTTATCTGTAACTCTCTGTGACTTTTTATACATTCTTCAAGAGATTAGTACAGCATACAAACTTCAACTGTTCGTAATATATCTCCTAAAAACTATTCCTCTATTTATTATGAAACTTTAATTTACTTCATTTCTTAAACTAATGCCATCACTCACTTAATTTTTGCAGAGAATTACTCAGGATACTCTCCCTTACAATATATTTAAAAAGCAACCGGTAAAAGTGAGGTGTAATAACTGCACATTTATCCGAATAATATTAAAAAAATTAGAAGGTGAATTATTTACACATACAAAATTAGAAGATAAAATATTTCTATTGGAATCAGCATAAGATAAATTTGTTGCTTTTTAATTCTATTTCATCCTTTTTAATTTTGTCATATCTTCTTAATTTTTTTTGTAGTTACAGTTGTAAATGTAATTTCCACGCTTCCTCGCATCGTTTCGTGAAAGAAAGTTTTACTGCCTGCTGTCTTCTAATTCCATGAACTTCCTCGCTAATTCCATTGATGTTTCGAGTTAACATACGAATGCTCGCCGTCCGATACGCGTAATTGTTCGCACGACTACGAGCCGCGCGATGACAAGTCCAACGATATATCGCTCATCCACCCTTCCATACCGCCGTCATCCATTACGGAGCACTCGGCTTCACCCTCGCCCACTCACCGCAAGGAGGTTCAACAGCGGTCCCGCGTTTCACGGATGACAGCGTGCACGCGCTGCGCCACGTCGTCGCGACGCGACGCGACGCGATGCGACGCGGCGCGACGCGACGCGATCGCGCTAATGGGACCCCGAAAGTCAACCGGCGCCACGTGTCCGAGTAGCGCGGTTCTTCGATTCTACTTATTGTTAGTCAAAGAACTGGCTGGGGAATATTTGCAACCCCTCTCGTTTCGATTTTTATAAAATCGTAGAGCAAACTAACTCTGACCTTCGTTCTCGTGCAAAAGAACGCGAGACACGAATATATTATATTTTTAAATCTTAGAATATTTTTAAATCTTACATTTTAAAATTTTTTAATTTTCTTTAGAATGTCTGTAATTTTTTTTTTTTTAGCATTTTGAAGATTACAAGATTTTATTTTCTGCATTTTTAAACTTTCGTTATTTGAAGCTGTAAAGTTAAAATTTTGAAATTTCTCTTTGAATATATTTCCAGGATGAATTTTTTGGTTTTCAATTGTAATCATTATACATTCTTTTAATCTTCTCGTTCGACGATTTAAATTTTCATTTAATTTCATTCAAACTAACGATTTCGACGATTTAAATTTTCATTTAATTTCATTCAAACAAATGGTACTGATTTCAATGACGAATGAATTGCTCTCAGTGCTAATATGAAATTAAAATTTCAATATTCTATTTCTTCGAGTGTTCTGTGTCAACCGTTACATGCACATTTTAATAATAATTTCCCATTCCGTTCGAGATGATCTAAATTTCCATAACGCAAACAAATGATATCTATTTCAATGATGGCTAAATGAATAGCAATCGACGCTGATATATGAAACGCAATACAATCTCATAGTTATGCCGCACGTGGTCCATGATTTATGTAGAAAGAGATCCGCGATAGAACCGAGAGCATTCAGATGATTACGATCCGCGCCCACGCGCGCTGCAATGCGGTACACCCGTATTACACGTGCGCGCTAATCGGAATACGTATATTATATAAACCGGAATAAGGATATTAGACACGTGCACGATTGCATGGGTGGAACGCGTTACAATTTACATGCCGGGGACCGTGAAGAATGTGAACGTAACGTCTTTATAGACCTACAAGCGTCGTGAATGGTACAGATTTAAGTCTTGTAAGAACATTGAATTAATACGACAGTTCTACGAGAAAATGCTTTCCGATTATCTTAGAGAAACGTTTTTTGAAAATCATTTTACGCTTTCATAATTATATCTATTTGGATAAAATTAACAAAATAATATATTAGCAGAAATATGAGAGATGCTTACCAAAAGCAAATCGCGATAAAAATGAACGTATATTTAATCTAATTTCTCTATTTTCTATTTGAATGAACATTACGATCGATGGTGCACTATAAGTTATTTTAAAGATTTAAATTATATCGAATGAAACGAGAATATTAAGAAGAAATACAAAATTGAAGTCGATAGAAAATTCGAAGTAAGTTCGGAAAGAAAAAATGTCCATATATAGTTTCAAATATTGATAGTTTAAAAATGAAGTAGAACAAAAAATAGCTTACTATTTAAAAATATAAGAACGAAAATAAAGTTAAAGTTTCCAAGAGATTCCTAGGATTAAACATTTCACAAAAAGTGTTTGACATTTAAAATATCAAAAAAATTCAGATTTTGTATCTTGCGTACAAAATTACTTCATTTCCGGTATAAAGACTTGCGTGTCAGAGGAAATAATATGATAATGCGTGAAAAGAGACAAATATTTTACACATTAGCCTGCAGAAAATTAAGTACATTTTGCGCGTAACACGCCATGAACGATTAAATGAGAAGATTAAAGAAATATTATGCAAATCGAGCGAAACGTCCTTTATCAAATTAGGATACCAAAATCCCATTGACGAGACACGGTTGTCTGGTGTTCGCGAATTAGTATTCCCCACACCCCTTCGCAGCATGCACGGTATATCATATGTCGGACAATGGCCAGATAATGCCATTACGTCCCCGTTAACAGCCATAATATCGAACGACAACGATGCCAACAGCTACGTCGACTACGTCGAATGATAAATGTCACCGTTGAAGTGGAATGGCACACTCTTGCATTGGGGTGCGGGAAAGGGACAGAGGATACAATACTTGGTCCGTAACTAGTCCTTTGAGTACCCTACACTAGGCTCAACTACATCTTACTTTTCTAGTGATAAAAAAATCCAAAACTCAGAGCGATTAATTAAAAAAGAACATTTGGAGTTCATGAAATAAATATAAGAATCTAAAAACAAAGCTTTATTGATTCTAAAACCGTGTAATCTACAAATCTTAACTCTTAATCTACGAACCAGGGTCGTTCGTCCGCGCAAAATCTGCGTTTATTTTTTAACTTATTTCGTTTGTATTAAAAAATTATTTTAAAAAATTAATTTTTTCCAAAATGTTTTAATTGATTTGTAAAGTAAAAGGTTTAAAAATACTACGTCAATTTTTTCAGAATTTTTCTAATTTTAACACATAGAAAAATACAGTGGGACCATAACGACCCTGGTTTGCAGATAGAAGACGCCAAAAAACCTTTGCAGATTAAGGGTTAACATTTAAAAATTAATATCTTGATATCATATTTGAATACTTAGATAATTTAAAAACATATGAAACTGGAAATTTTTAAGAATTTTAATACGAAAAACCCAAGAACCCAGACTGTTAAGATTATTAAAATTCAAAGATCCGAGTATCCGGTAGTTACGACATTGCGCTTTTTCCGGCAGAAAGAATGACGAAAAGTCAGGAAGGCAGAGGGTAAGACCGGTGCTTGCCGGGGGTGAAAGAGACAGTGGAGGAAAAATAAATGCGAGCCAGTGGAGCGAACTAAACGCTACTAAACGGGGGAAACTGGGATAAAAACATACGTTTCCGCTTTTCTCCCATAATACATCATAAGCGTGCGCGAAAACCGGTCCCCATTGTGCGGGCCATTGTGCAAGGATAACGAATGTTTATTCGTGATCCTTGGGAGCTTCTGACGATTATCGTGCCGCAGTGTTTTGATTCCGCGATTTTTCATGGCCCTATCTGCCTCGACCCCGATCCGAGTTGACCCTCGCGTGGGAGGGGTTTCAACGAGGTCCCGAACGGAGCGTTCTGACGAATCACTATTGTCGTTCACATTTATGCTAAACGCAGGAAGAATTTATCGGTCCGATCATTCTGATCCTTGATTTATCTATCAATGTAGGTTCGAATAAGTCAATGAAAGCGTAGCATTCAAAGGGCCCAAAGTGAAGGAAAATATGTGAAGTCATCGCGTTTATCTACAGAATTTAAAGATCTGAGAATCAGAAATCTCTTCGAGGGTCTTTGACTGTTAGATCCTAGAGAGGCGGATTCCCTTACGAATATTCCCACGTAGACAACAGTCTTCGATATTGACGTAATCGTGGAGGGGCGGAAGCAGACGTTTAATTTAAAAGCAACAACTCGTCGCTCGTAAAGAGATCGAAGTGGCTCCGCGGAAAGGAAAAGAGGGTAGCACACGCGAAAAATCGTCCACTGTGTCTAAAAGCCACCCCCTCCGGAGTCTCCCCTCTTCCATCCTGCCATGTCGAAGACAGGATGGCGCGTGCTACCGCGAAGCCACCGCCCCGTAATGTGTATATTATGTTAACAAATAAGTGGTCGCGGTAATAAAAGCCTGCCATGCTACGACGACCACCCCTTCTCTGTTCGCCTCCTCCTCGCTTGCGCGCGTAATGTATGCGCGGGATGTCTTGAACAATATTCCCGCGACTCGGCTGACATATAATGGCGCGTATAAATAATAACGTCTCCGCTCGGCACCCCTCAGCTATCTCTTCTCCCCGCGAACCTCCACTCCTTCCTTACTCTTTCCAGAACCGACATTTGTACTACGAATGCCTTATTTTGCTAGGCGCATTAAAAAATGTTTATTGATTTTTGTGACGCTTTACGTTCTTTTTGGCAATAATTTTTTTCTCGATTTTACAATAGAATTATCTATTAATAAAAATAATTCTTTAGTTGCTTCAAATTGATAATTACGGCCCTTATAGTCTTACGATTTTATTTTTACTGTATAAATGTTTAATAATAAACATAAGTTGTCTGTCAAGACATAGCCATCCTAGTTGCTTTCTTAGAATTGAGCGGAAGGGACGTAAGATACCGTGATAAGAGGAAGAGTGGAAGGAAGACGGAAGCCGAAAAGAGGAAAGGGAGAATAACGGGGTGGCAGAACGAGAGCAGTGGGATGGGTGGCTACGAGACTGAAATATGTACAAACTTGCGGCTCCTTGTTATGAGCGGTGATAAATTACACCGGCAGAAAGAGAGCGGTTGGAGAATGGAGGCAAGGACGGAGAGATGGCGAGCGAGGGCGGTGAAGAGAAGGGGAATAACGCTATTATAAGTATCGCGGATATAACGATTTCGGCGTGCGCGCTGCCGCGAAGGGGAATCCACTATGTCGCGTGTCCCGGTGATTTTTCACGGACACCGTGTATCTACGCGGAAAGTGTCTTCTCCCCGATTGGAGTCTCAAGAGGAGAAGTTTGGAATATGTGAATGTAAATATTGGGAAGCGGGTCGCCGACATTTTGTCGAAGCGTTCGGACGGAGTGCGGGCAACGATGAAAACTGATAAGGATTTCAATTCATTTTCAATCTTTTATTGTATCTTTACACTTGATTGAGAAATCGGCGTTGATACTTTAAATGGAATTCGCATCAAATATAGGCAAATATGAAGAAAACGTATATTAGTCTTTCGGACATTCTCTTCAGACTTTTGAAAATTTTTTCATGTTTTATAATTACTTTCTAAATTAAAATCAGCGAAATTTCACTGATTTCAGTGCTATACTTATAACTATATTAATCAGTGATATATGCACTGTCTTTCAGTGATAATACATTGATTCTGATTAGTGAAAGTATTCCCCTCTTAATCAAAATCGCTGGGAAACAGTGAATACTCACTAATAATCACAGTTATAAGTATAGCACTGCAAATCAGTGAATAATACACTGATTCCTATTTAGAGAGTACATTGATACAGTTTGTATCCAAGATAAATACACATCAGGAGTGAATGATTTCGTTAATTGATTTGAATCGTTAATCGTGTCGCAAGAGAACGGGCTCTCGTGATGTTTGGGTAACTTTTAGGTGAGAATATTTTTTATTCCAACGTTAAGCTTCATTAGCTTCGTGGTGTATCCGCTTCTGATACAAGAATGTGATTTAAGACGCGACTCGGTCAAGCGAATAGGATTCAGTTGAGAATTCAGCCGTGTGGACGCGGCATGATCGTGCGGATCGCCGCTATGACCATGAAGAGAGGATGATGACTAGAAGGAAAACCGACGCATCGGATCTCCCGCTTGATGAAGAATTCGGCGTAGTTGAAGGCAGATGCGGATCGAAAGACTCGGTGAATCGATTTAGGCTTGAATCGATGTAATCAACGGCTCGTAAAAGAGGGAGGGAATCGTTCGCTCGTCATTTATTAGATTGGCGCATAAAACGTCAGATTAGAACAATTCGAATTGTTCGAAAACGATCGAAAGATCGAATCGCGAGATTATTTCGTGTTAATCCAGCATGTCATTTATAATCAATATATGTATATTTTTTTCTATTGTCACTTTTTAATTTTCATAAACTGTTTCCATGTTTCCCAAATATTTTTTTATCTAATTGTTAAATAAGTATCATGGCACATTGCATTATATTTCTCTACTTCCCCTCGCCGACCATTTGTGGCACCAGCCAAACCGTCTACTGAAAGGCGAATCACGCGTCAGCAATGCATCTGGGAATTTCGCACAACACCATGGAATGTCGAGAATGACTCTGAGTTGGAGATTAGACCCTCCCAATGCACAACGATAATGCGACACCATGCAGACATCTCTCAACGGGAAGACGAGGGTAGCTAGGTTCGAATGAGGGTGGATGCACTTCGCGAAACGATCTCGCTTTCACGACTGACACTAAGGAAAAGTGACTAGCATAAATTGCAACTTTTATTTATATAAAATATTTCAACCCTTTCGACATTTTTCCGTAGTATATTATTGAATAAAAGTGATATTGAAAATTTCTAGCATTTAAAATATTCTGAAATCACACATTCTTATTGATGGCTTAATATTTTAGCAAGGAGAAAGTATTTTGAATATGATATAGAAAACTTCAATTTTCTTTAATTGAGGAATCGGTGCGAACGGTCCGGATGTTCGATGAACGCGCCCCAAGTCGAATCGATCCGACGATATTGATTTGCGTATCGGTGCCGATCGGTCTCTCACGGCAGCTTCGTCAGGTATCCACAATGGCCGGGGCTAATGACTATAGGAGACAAGGGGTGACATCGTCCGTCCGAAACTCCCCATCTGTTTCAGTTACTAAATCTTCCCATGCCCGTGCGCGCGGCCTAATCGATTACGGTGTGTACGGGGCGAGAGTATCGGGGACAGTAGCCGAGTCACCCTCCCTGGGTATCTTGTCTGGCTTAGCGGCTCTCTTCCTGCTTCCGGTGAAAATATTTCACGGGGCGATGCGACAAACGGCCGGAGAATTGCGCCGATCCCGTCCCATGTTTTGTCATCTAAACTGAACTCCGTTAGCGTCTAAAGCATTTTTAATGGCTACAGAATTTTTCCATCAGCTTATAATAACACAATCTTGGAATTACAAATAAGGAAAATGATGGAAGGAAGAAAGCTTGGTTAAGAGGCTTTATTAAGGTAGAAACTTTTCAGCGCGATTAAGTCATAATCAATCTCGTAATTTGAAAGGTAAACAAGGATGAGAGAAATATTTATTTTACATTTCTGTACAAGTCATTATCTACGCACGAAGCGAGAAAAGAATCCGTTCTTTTCTGGCTTTTAACACCAATTACCGAATACCCCGCGCATCAACAAACGCTTATTATACTGAAAGAGCGAAACAGTAGGGGGAGGTAGACGCGGTAAGGGGCAAGAGGTGGGATCGAGGAGAGCCGGGATGGGGGAATTGTGTGCAGCGGTGTCTTGAACCGTCGGACAACGGCCCTCGTAATAAGAATAGATGGCTCCTCTCGATTCCTGAATGGCCGACTATTAGCAACGAGCCGTGCTGGCGACAATGAGGCCCGACAAACTGATAAATTACGGCACGGGTGTACCCGCCGCTGCACCGGCCGCAGGTAAATAGAATTAATCACACTATAGTGTAGGGGAGGGGCGGCGGAGGGGAAAGGGGGAGGTACACGGAGCAACCGGTACTAGCAACGGCCCCTCGCATCGGCATCGGCATCGGGCTGCACGCTCGCCAAGAGGCTACCGGCCAATATAACAACGTGACTGTACGGTTTTCACGGCCCGTCATTCTTTTCCCTCAGATCCACCCCCGCTGCCCGCCGCGCCGTCGCGCCCATGTTCGTTTTAGAGGGTGAACGGCAACGTTGACAGCGGCGGCGTTGGCATCCTCTCCTCATCGGTCGCCCGGGTTCTCTAATGAAGTTACCTTGTTGCTCAACCTGCCTTCTCTCTCTCTCTCTCTCTCTCTCTCTCTCTCTCTCTCTCTCTCTCT
>JANQDE010000006.1:4120133-4142514 GCA_037157785.1 Cephalotes varians | reverse complement strand
CGACAGATGCATAAAAAGAGCATCGTCGGTGTCTGAAGGCTAAACTAGAGGAAATTTCATGTTGACAATTTATATAGCGTGGAGCGGGGAATCGTATAAGTCTATAGATAGCAATTCCGTCATGGTGTCGCAATCATGATCTTTCAACAGCAGTATTACAACAATTTTTCTTAGCAGAATTTTAACTCAATTTTAATCTGTTAATCGCTGTAAATATCAAATACACTTTCCGGCTAGTACGAATCAGGCATGTCGGCGAGTTGGAAGCAGCAAGAAATACATCGGATACACGTTGAAATTTTCATTGACCCAGCCTTTCCTCTTCCTTTACCTTCGAGGGGAAGGGAACGCGACTGAATAGAACAAAGTATCTTTTATACCGGCGAAAAACAATTTATTAGCGATTGCGGGGACAATATCAATTTGTTGGGGTCCCGATGTCTCCCTTCTTCGCGGATCGCCCTCAGGTAACACAGACGCGGATAATTCATGGTCATTCGCGGCTGTATAGGGGACGGTATCGATCACTTTCGATTCGATTTCGTGCGATTAGCCACGGCGCGTCTAGGAAAAGGTGATGCGAGGAGCAGGCAGCTTCCGTTGCGCAGTACTTTTGGATTCATGACGCTTTTTTTTGACGACGCGCATCCTTCAATCCCCGAGCCGCGACAAAAGGAAATCGGTGGAAAAACGCGGCAGAAGGGAGAAAGGATAGCCGCGCGTACAACCGCCGTGAATTGTGATGGATTCTGTCGATGATTGATTAACTATTGACTGCTTCTATACCTTCGCCGCGAAACACAGGAAAACGCCAGATTGACTCGGATAAGCTATAAAAAAGCTCGACTTTATTATGTATTAAGTGAAACTCAATTTTTTACAAATATTGTAGCTAGTAACTCAAGATATTAGACTCAAGCTTAGTTAAAATGTATTTAAGTAACTGTTTATATAATAGCATTTCTTAATTATTTTAATAAATCATATTCAAATTAATCCCGATTAATGTATCTAACTTGACGTAACTTAACTTTGTATATTTAAAAAAAAACTACGATGTGTAGAATTATGTAATCAGAAAGTTTTGTAAAATCGCAAACATCAGCTAATCATTCGCACGAGACAAGGGAAGGGCGGGATCTCTCATCACGTGCACGAGTATCGGGTTTGACCCTTTCCCTCTCCGCCATTTTGGCTCGACCTCTTCGTTCACCAAGAAGCGCGGCTTTCCTCATCCGCCTCCTCTTTTTCCCAGTCGTTCCTCCCGCTGTTCCCTTTCTCTCCTCGTAGTCACTCCACCTCCAAGCACGAGCCCTCCCTCCCATCCTCCCTCCTCTCGTCGGTTTTCCTCCTCTTCCTCCTCCACCGTGCTTCCTCCCTTTCTCGAGGAAGCCGACGTCTTTTTCTTCCCCGGGGCTGCTTTATAAGACTACAAAAGAACATCGCGGCAGAGTCAAGATGGCGGTGGGGTCCCGACGCGGTCTCTCGTAACCCACCCTCCTCCTCCTCCTCCATCCACCCCCTTCCTTCTCCTCCATCTCCCATCCGCGCCATTGTTGCCGCGAGCAGGAGAGACAAAATGAACCCGATTGTTAGTACCGGGCGGCATCATAATGAACGCCCATTCACCGGGAGACACCAAATGAGCTCCCGCGTCTTGTCCCGCGGCTTTGTCCGCGATACTTTTAATTCTCCGCTGGCCCTTTGTCTTCCTCGCGGAGACTCCCGTTATCTCCTTTTCCCATCCGCGCCGCCCTCCGCGGATCCCTCTTTTTCCTTCTGTATCCGTCTCGTGTCTCTCCTTGGTAGCTTGGTCTCGTCGCGGAAAACGCGGGAAAAAGAGAGAGAGAGAGTCGCTCAGAGGAGCGCGCCGGTATTTATTGTCCGTGTTGCGCATTGAAAGAGAGGTAAAAGGCGGTCACGGGTGGTAAGGATTGGATTGAATTAAACGGCGGGTGTTGCTTAATCTTCGTGATCGGCGAAATAATGGCAGGGCAAAAATGGACGATATTCAAATGACAAGTCGGCGAGGAGAAGCAAGACTAATGAGGGGGACATTGTTTCCAACTCGATCTGCCGATACACCGTTTTGCGTTTTATAAAACAGATGCACCGCGTAATTCTCCTCGTTCACCAGATTCACCGGCGCATTGCGATAATGTGGCTTTACAAGGATCCCATTCCTGAGAGGCACGCCACCGTTCGTAAGTTTGTCCGCCCATGTCTATATTCGTCTGTTTGTCCACTTTGCAAATCACCGGCAACGCGGACTTGCCGCAGACCGCTTCGCGGCAGGAGCGTACCGACTCCTCGCGCGGAGACACGCGGGAGCGTGCGGCGTATTCCTCGTCACCCCCCCCCCCCCGGGCAGGACGAAAGGAGAAGGAAAATATTATTGCTCGATTCGCGCGTCATGCATAAATGCATCGATCGCGCTCTCGCGTTTCCTCTCGGCTCGCTCCCGTCCCTTCTCGGAGGCTGAGCAAACAACGATATCCATAATATTAGAGTCACAAGCAACGGGTTATTAACTACACGTCGTCTCCCCCTTCTCTCACCCTCTCCTCTTTCGTCTAGTATCGATAAATTTCTCGGAGAAGGATAATTGATTTCGATGGAATAATTCCATTCGCGAATTGTCGGCACGTAAAGATCTTTAATCGCACGGACAAAGTTTGCCAAATCTTTCTTTCCTGAAAAATTTCTTTCCAAGCTGTAGCTTTGATCCATCGATTCTCTCGCCTTTCCCTTTCTTAACTTCGACTCGAAAAGGTCCCAAAAACACATCACCGTTATTCCAAACTTGAGAAACTATTTTACGAAACTGCTTACAAAGCAATTTCGATCGAGACGAATTGTCGACAAGTTCGAATTTAATTTCTTCGTGATCGACACACCGGAATTATTATAGTTCAACCAATCGATTATTCATCCGATGATGAGACAACAAGATTTCGTAAAAATTACACAATTTTGTCGATATTCTTTTTTTCTGTTTCGTAATGTTCAATAGCACATTGCATGACTCGATCCTTCGTAAGAGAACATACGCTCAACACGGCGCTACCACGTGCGAAAAATCAATTGTCCTCTCGCATGCTGGGCGGTCGAAGCGATTCTTTTTTTCTCGCACATATTGGTTCAATACGCATCCGAAACTAATCTCCCGTCCGAATTAGTTCTCGGAAGACAAAAACTGTCCTTGATTTCGGCAGAAACGTATGACGGGATAGAAAAAAATTTATTGGTACACCTCCTGCCGGCTGCCATTACTTGTGTAAAATTAAAGCCATTGGGATTTTAAAAGTCTTTGGAAAAGAAAGAGCGCTTTAAGATCGATTGCAAAACTGATGATCATGTGTGATAATTCCAACCGTCTCTTTCTTCTCCCGCGATTGGCGAACAATGAAATATGTTATGTCTGCGTCTGAATGTGAACGCCATTATTGCATCATATTGACAGTCTGTCACGCGCAAAACAATTCTTGAAGAATCATCAAATTTATCAAAGAAATTGTAAAAATATTAGCACTTATGTCTCGTTTACACTAACTCTCGTCTACCTTGAAAGAATCGATTTGAAAATACGTCTACAAAAAATACCGTTAATAGCGATCGAAAGATCGATTCGCTGCGACAAGGTTTTCCCTTTTCGGCCGCACAAAGGGCAATATTTTGTTAACCTCTCGTTTTGTTCGCGACTGTTTATTCGTGCGTGCACGAGATTCGCCGATCGCGGGAAGAGATTTACGATCCGCGGGAAAGTCCCATAATAAGACAGCGGGGGAATTTCTGACGCGAGAGTTTTTCCATCGCATCTGCCGGCGCGTCGCGTCGGCCGTGCTCGTGACGCCATTTTTCTCCCTTTTCCCTGTGCAGATTGCTCAATGGACCGACCGGCCGGCCGGCGGTCAATTTGTTTGAATGGACAATGACAGCCCCGGGCGCGCACAATGGCTGCTGTCAGCCGCATAAATCGGTCTCTGCGAGAGATGGCGAAGACGGCGCGTCGCGACGGACATGTTGGCGGAAAAACGGACGCCCAAGCTCCGAACCGCTAACACGAAATAATCAATTAACTTAGCGAACTTTTTCAGTCGCGCGCACGCAATTATTCTGGAAAGCTCCAACGGAAGCTAACAATTTGCATTGCAACATCGACGTATCGACGAAATCGGGAACCAACGAGAAATCGAGATTTCTGATAACTTATCTCAGGCGCGAAGAATGCGATTTATTTAGTTTGAAAGAAATGTAAATTTATTAGATATTTTATTAGATATCAAATTTTATTTTCATTAAATTTTAAATTTTATTTTTATTACAAGATGTTTTTGTCTCTTTTTTAATCTTAAATCCTTTCTATTCGTAGCGAAACGAGTTAAATAGTAAAAGTAACTTTGAGAGAAACAAATAATTATAAAAACACAATTTCCAATTTCGAAATTCAATCCCCTGCATTCAAAATTTATGTTTACAGTTTCCGCGCGTAAACCCATTTATGTCGATCGTGTTTGATTGTCGGTCGAAGAAAAATTAGCAGCCGTGTTTAATCGACACGCGGGATATTTTACGCGCGTACACCGGGAAATATTTTCACAACGAACGCGAGAGCGCCCATGCGATTTGTGCCGCTCGGATTGTCTGCGTTTTTTGAATCGCCAGCTCAGCAAACGTGCGTGAAACGTTTTTCGGTAATCAAGCGCGGAAAATGCGGCCGCTCGGCCCGTTCATTCTCGTTCATTGAACGACGCTGTTCATTGTCGTGTCGACGGATAATGAAATTCAATTAATATAACGAGCCAATTAAGCGCGTCGACACACTGACACGGTGGTCTGTCGCGTGAAGAAAAAAAAAAGGGGAATTCCCCGGTCGCGCGTGTGCATGACACGGTGTACGTGTGTGTCCTCTTTAATTCGGCGCGATTTGTAAATGTAGAAAACTCGCCGCGCCTCAAATCGAATAATTAATCCGCCGACAAATTTGCCTCTGTTTTCGAGAACTTTGATTTACTGCGTAATAATGGTCGTGCGAATAACGACGGTAATAATATACGATAACGAGGGGAAAAACCGGCAATGATAGAGTAAATGCAACAATAATAATCTCTCGAATTCTTCTCGCTAACGTTAGTGACTTTCGACAATTTAATTAATGACAAGTATACCTAATACCCCTTCTCGTTAATTATAATGTGTTTCGCTTGAGGGGATCCTAAACTGAAGGAATTATTCGACAATTACAGGTAGATAAATTTCTTTAAATTGGCTATAAGGCTGTACAAAATCTTTTTACACAATTAAAGTAAGCACAAAAACAAGTGCGGTCGATTTTACAAGAAAATCGAAAAAGAAAATATTTTTATCGCTTGTTTTCGGAACGTAGCTCAGCTGTTACCTAACTTTTTCTTAATATAAAAGTTCTATATTTATATAAAATGAGAAAATTAAAATTACATGAGCGAACAATATTGAGCTTACAGAACCCAAAAAGATTGAAAGCCTAGAAATAAAGATTTTAACTGCGCACTGCAAATTACACGTATGCTGTGTGCGTGTGATATTGATGTATTAGTGTGTTAAGTTTCATAAATCATATATGTGTAAATCGCGTTCAATTAATAAAATAGACGATTTTGATTTGAGGAGTTTGATCTTCACTAGAATCCTTTTTTGATATAATTTATCGTTTTTTTATATAATTTATCAATTAAATGATATTAATTAGTACCAATGTACCAAAAAATTAGCAAAAATATCGTGAAATGCATATATATATTTTTTATACATATACATGTTGCAAATCGTAATTGAAATTGTTGCAATTGTTCAGTTTTGAATTGAGCAAGTGCTTCCACCTCGAAGGAAGTTTTCAAGCTCGACGTTGCGACTGATCGGTAAATTCTACATCGATAAAATAATTTCTCGTTTGCAAAATCATTGATTTGTCTTTACAAGCATTTTTCTTTTATTTTATGATAATGTTAAGCCCTGATGGATATGTGAATTTAAATACAATAAATTAGTATGGTTTAAAATCGTAACTTGAGTTTATTACAGAACACTGTAATCTTCGCGATATCGTCCATCGGGCAAACTTATTGTCCGTATGTTGATAAATCCGACTGTCGACAAGAAAGATATTTCTCGATAAACCTCAACAAAATAATTCACTTTTAATTATTAATGAATATACATAATTAGTAAAATTAATAATTTTGGAAAGAAATAATAAATTTTTAATGCTTTAAGTTGCGTATTTATTCTTCTTTAAGATTTTGTATAGAAAAGTTTATATATTAATTCTACGTAACAAAAGCGTGAAAAGAGCTGCTGGAAACGTAACGAACATTAAATCTTCCAGACAAAAGCAAAACGATTGATAAAGCAAAATCGAATAGGGAGAAAAGAAACGTCGAGAAGAAAAAATAAATAATAAATTGGCAAATTGAAGAAGGGTTGAATTGTCCAGTCATGAAAAAAAGGTAAGTGATCGATGTTTTGAAAGGACGAAAGACTGGCCAGCGGCTGGACAATGGGCGCAAACAGGATTTAAGGATTCTGATAGCGTCATACCGCGTGGATCCGAATTGGATCCGTATTAACCGCAATAGCACAAAGGGTAGCAAATCCGACTCTATCCTTGTATCATCGGCTATCAGGATTGAGTTAAGATGCGGTACCAGTTGTTTAGAGGTGCCGAAAGAACTGCGAAACGATAGAATTTCTATTTTATCTATTGTAAAATCTTCAATCTTGATGTAACATATATTAAAAAATAACATTTCTTGTTAATACTTATATATTTATTTAACCTTAACATCTATTTCGATATGGAAGATGAAAGAAAATAGTACGTATCTTAATAATCAAGGGGATGGAGTGACCAAATTACAGATTCGATTACATTACAAATTCGAATTTTCTTTGAATTGCTTTTGCAGAATTGAAAATCATTTTACATATTTAAAGTATACACACAAACAAATTATGGAACACTCAAAAACCAAAAAATTATGGAACAAATTATGGAACACTCAAAAACCAAAAAATTAAAAATTTATATATATATGTGTGTGTATATGTATAATTTTTTATAATATATTATATTCTTTATAATATATACATATTACATATATGTATGTATAATTTTTTAATTTTTTCTCATTCTTAAGCAGTTGAGTGTTCTGTAGTTTTTAGTGTATACACTTTAAAACATGTAAAAGGATTTTTTTTTTAATTTATGAAGCCAATTCGTAGAAAATTTAAACTTCTGTAATATCAATAATTTCGTCACTTCAGCATCACCTTAACTTTTAACTTTTTAAATTAATGCAACAATTTTTTATTTTATTTTTAATATATCATGTATTTTCGTAATTGTTTCAGAATGTTGCATTTGGATAGATCTTTCAGTTCTCAATAGGTAAACGCCACTAAAATCGCGATCACAACATATAAAAGATCCGACGAATTGTGACATGTTTGCATACGAGCATGGAAATTCATAGTGGGCGCAAACGACTGTCTGGTAATTCCTAAACACCTTGGCCGTATCAGATAGCACCTCTAATGTTCCTGCTGGTATCTGCCAATTCGCTTCATTTCCGCAACGAAACGTGTACAAGACGTTTATGTGCGTCAATTCGATATAATGCAACTTTATCTATTGCAAAAAGAGAGAGAACTCCCCACTTCGGATAAATTTATCTATCTTTATTTTTTATATTAGTCATTACGATAATATTAACACCTTCTTTTAACGGTTATCACAAGATATTTGATAAGTTATTTTATTTTTAATACCGTCAAATATAATCTCTCGAATGTCGAGATTGGATACTTGAGATAAAAAAATTGTTAAAATAGAAATTCTGTGCTAAGAATTATTTTTTAATTGATATTTTAGACGAGAAGCAAGAGAGAAATGTTTTATTTATTTAAGTTGTTTCGAAAATTTTTGGGAGAAAGAGTATTTTAATTTTTGTAACGAAGAAAATCGCCACGTAGCTATACCGACTATCCTGTATAATATAATTGCACTGCGCTGTAATATTGTATTCTCGTGCGAGCAAGAAGCAGTTAGGATTTCGGAAGACGAACTGATAGCGATCGCAATAACGAGAACTCCGCAAGCAATTATCCATGTCTGCCGTAGATTGCAACGGCACGACTGATTCTTATATTAAACGCACACCATTATCGTAACTCGGGCTCATGCGAGGATAACGGAAATGGAGCTGTCGAGTTCATTTACGCACAGCTTGTTCAATAATTCGAATGTTTCATCGATTAAAAATCAATAGTGCTAAATCTTGAATGCATAAATATTTTATAATAACTGTCTCTTTATATTTTAAACTCGAATCTCTCCTTTGTATATGTTATGATCTTCTTGCAAACGACAATATAAAATCCTTTTGCTTACACGGAAGGAGTTTTACTGAAGTATCTCAAAATTTAGCTAGATGCAGATCTGAAAAAAATTTTTGTTACATACCAAAATAATTATGTAGAAACTTTAAGCGTTGATGCTAATGCTGTAAAAAGTTTTAACATTCTGGCATTCCTGTTTGAGTGTTCTGCAAACAAAATTATTTTCGGATCTGTATTTCAGCAAAATCGTTTTTTCCGTATAATTAATTAAACTGAATACTGAAGCGATATGATTTTTTTCTGTGGTCCAGAAAAAAGGAATTTCGTCCTTATTCTTTCGTTTTTATTCTCGATTGCAGGATAATTCGATAATCCACGGAAGAGGCAATTTTCGCAGGCACCGAACTCTCTCCGGATATAATGCAATAATACAGAATTGTCCTTTTTCCTCGGCCGCGAGGAAAAGGAAAGTTCCTCGGATAACATTCGCCGGTGGCTTATCGTGGCGTAAAGGGACGCGTTATTCTCGAGGAGGAATGAAAGGCGCGGATTCGAATGAGAATCATCTAAGAAGATTTGTCGGGCTCTTGATTCAAATACGCAGTGCAAATACGTAATTGCTACAAGCGTAATCGATGCTAAAAAATAGAAAGGACTTTCATACAATTAACCGCAATTAATTGATATGGTTGTGACAACAAGTAAGTGTAATATTCTTAATAATATGATAAAGGGACTATAAAAATTTTAATGCAGTTAGTTGTGCGCAATTATTAACAATACAATATTGTTATTAAATTAAAATTTATAAATATATCTGCATTGATTCTTGATATCTGCATTCATCTCTCTCTATCTCCTTATCATATTGTTGATTATTTATTTATTTGAGAATTTTACATTAGAATGATTTTTATTCATAAAATTCTTATATAGAACGCCCTAACAAAGATAAGTTTTCAATTTATTATGTTATTCAAAATATAAGTTCGGTTGCATAATACATTAATATAATACATACGCATGTATACGTTATTATATAATGTTATTAAAATTTTCTTGCTTGCCTATGAATATTTCAATTTAGCTAAAGAATTTCATTTCCATTAAAACCGATGTCGAATAAAAACTCTATAAGCTTATGATAATATAAATTTAAGGAAAGGATTTACTCGAAAATATCAACTTTTTTTTATTTTATTACCCTAATTGGTATTCGTTCCGAAATTTCCTTAACTGATATTCGCGGATCTAGTGTACTAAAGTAAAACTAAACCTAATTGGATGATTTTTTTTCATTTCAAAAATCAAAATTCGAGGAAAAATTAAGATTAGGGGAGAACGGGATCATAACGCTCAGCGATCACTTTAATTAAAAGAATTCTAAAGAATAATATATATTTCTTTTTATTTAATGTTTTACTTATATAAAATTTACCTAAAATAATATATTATTAGGCATATATAAATAACTACAAAAAATATACGTTCGATGAAAATTTTCAATGATAATTCATATAAGAAGTAACGACATAATAAGGTTTTTAGCACACTTAAATGCATGTACACTGTATTTTATGATTATTAATGTAATCTGATTCTTTAAATGTTTCATATAAAAAAAAATCGCATATCATTATCTACTTTTTTTTTTTGAAACTTTTTTTACTACGCGGACGATTGGGGTCATGAAAATCATGAAGCGCGGGGTTCGGGTATGCGCAGAGTGCATATAATTATTTTAAAATATAATATAAAATATAAAATAAATTAATTTAAAATATAATTTAAGAATGCTATGAATAATGTAATTTAAAAATGCTATGAACTAGTCTGTAATTTATGTTCTTACAAAAGTGTATTAGTAAAAAATATTTAAATGTTGTTTTTATTGTTCAAACAATACATGATGTTGAAAATGTTATCTAATTAAAAAAGAGTTTAATAAACGAATTTTTTTATAATTGATTTATTGAAAATAATTGTCATGATCTGCAATTAAAATGTCCAATCAAAATAGACGTAATTGTTATGATCTCACTGCGATTATCATGACCTGTAGCCTGATCGCCCTGACCCCACACAGGTAGGTTACACCAATCAAAACTACTATATCTTTTTATATCGATAAATAAAAATTTAATAAGTTTTATACTTGTTTTAATAAGTTTTATACTTGTTTAATGGTTTTCTTTAAAGCTAGAATCCTATACTGTATATCCTTGTAACTAATTTGAGAAAAAAATCAATTTCAAATGAAAATATTAGTTAAATTTTCTTAAGGAGGGAAATACCTATACAATCTTCAAAAAATGCAATTTTTTTGCATAAAATGTTAGTACAACACATGAAGAATATACTGACAAATTTTAAATCGAAATTCGAAGATATGTACGTAACGCACCAGAATGCGCCACAGGTATAGTCGTGCGCTCGGAGTAAAGGGATCCGTTTATTGTAATCAAAAACATCCTGCCAATATACGAAGATCTGTCCAAGGAAGATTTATTTTAAAGATGCTTGAGTGGCCATACGCAGAATGCGAATGAAAGTTTTAACTCAACTGTATGGCGCCTCGCTCCTAAGCACCTACATTGTGGGTTAAAAATTGTTGAGATTGCAACGTACTTGGCTGCTGGAGTGTTCAGCGAAGGTCATTCGTTCAATCTGCGCATCATGAATATGCTGGATATCATAATAGACAGGCAAAGTAAATCATATGCCGACGACAACAAGCGACAAGTAGTCTGGCAGGAATGTCGCAGCTTATCGGAGACAAAGGAAGCTTGTAAAACCCGTCGAGAGCAATTTTTGACAGAAAACGAGTTTTACGAGGGCCGTTGTATCCTGGGATCGCAGACCAGGTCAATGAAATCATATAATTTTTATCTTTCAAAACTTTGAACGCGTTTATCTCAAAACATCATTTTCAAGATAGGTGTACAAGATAGCTAAAAACCTATTTAACCAATCCTCTTCAAATTGTAGCTACAACTAAATTACCTTAATATAGTTACCTTTTATGTGAACCTAAATGTTTAGGAAAATTATTTCTAAAAAATATTTTTTATTGCAAAATTCAACGAAAATTTCGTGAAAAATTCACTTTTTTTCAAACATGTCATTTTTTCATTTTTTTTCACTTTTTTTAGGTTCACATAGAACGTAATACATCCTATTAAATTCAAAAATTTTGTCTGTCTGTTTCAAATCAATACAACAGGAACTACGTGTCCCATCGATTAGCAACTCACATCGTCATCTCCGTTATTTGCGGCACTGCAGCTTCAGTATTTTTTAATATTTTGTAAAAAAATATATATATTTATATACTCAAAAGATAGGCAAAGTAACATACAAAAGTTTGAAACAATTAGCCAAATACTTTTTATTTAAAAAATACTTGAAAATTGCCGACTTTTTAGGCTCCTAAAGGTATTTCCTCCCTTAAGTGATTGCCACCACCCTACTCTCCCCTTTATAAGATTATGTAACTTAAAATTATATAAAGTTGTGAAAAACATTTGCGGGTCCAGTGGATCCGAACAAAATGTGTGCAAGAATATCAATTAAGATTATATAAAATCAACTTCTTTACATTACAGCATACTTTTTTCACTTAAAAAAAAATAAATCGTTTTCTGCATATTTGGAGTTATATAATAATTTTTAGATGTGCCTTAATGTCTAGAAAAAAAAGAATTTTCTCGTGGTCTGAATACTTGAAAACGAAAAATTAAGATAATTTAAAAAATGTGTTTAAAATGTTTTTATTTAATAATTTTCTTATAGTTTTGATTTAGACAAAGAAAAGAAGAATAAATCATTGCAAAAGATATGAGATTGTGACATTAAATAGCAGAATCTTTAAAGTACTTTGCTGTCAATTATATATTTTTATTTATATATCCTTTTATGTACCTGCAAGTACTAAACTGATTTTTATAATGTTTTTTACTCTTTTTAAAAATAAATAAACTGTGATTTAATTATTCGGTTCGTAAAAAATTGTTATTTTATCAAAAGTTTAAAGTTAAAAATTGACTTTTTTCAAACTAAGGATAATTAAAATTCAGAAAAATTGATCAAAACCAAATTTTTTTTATACGTAAAAAAGACTAAAAATACAGTATATGTTGACTCAGGGAAAAAAGGGACATAAAGATGGATAGTTTTATCTAATAAATTTAATCTAACGTCTTCTCTTAAAAGCTCTTAGTTTTAATTATCTACAATCTTAACTTTCCGTTTAAAAAATTTCGAAAAAATGTTCGAAAAGTATTTTCCTAATCTATACGTTAGGAGCTCGTTTATCGATCCCACAATGTTCCCTTGAAGTCAAATAATCGCTCGTTTCTCTTTAACCTCGGTAGTTTTCTTTATAAGAAGGAAGGACAAGCTGCTCGGTCCGTTTATCTTTCCCACCCAAACCCTCGCGATAACGTTTTTACTTATTGACACTTCCGCAAATCGATTACACGAAGCAGAGCAGTCCACGCCAACGGCGATCGAGTTTAAAGAAAATGACATACAGAATTTACAAATGCACAATATTTTATTTCCATTACTTATACATGATTGTCGAAACAACCACGCATTTACATCTTTAAATAAATTTAACATTATCACAAATAGTAATAATGAAATTATTGGATACATAGCAAACACAATTAAAATAGATAATAATATTAAGTTAACGTTTTTTGAAAAATTTTATTTAATCTAACAACTATTTACATGTGTACATATTTCATTATACGTTTGTTTTTGTTTTGTTTGTAATGCATTATTCATCTTCCTTTACATCGTTTTCTCCCAAATAAATAATATAACTAAAAGAATTGTCTCTCGATTAATCATGAAGTGAATACATATATGGCAGAAACAAAAGATAAAAAGGATAAAAAGCGAAAAATCTCCGTAGTGAATCACTATTACTTTCATTCACGGAGAGAGAAAGCACTATCAAGGCCGATTCGCCTTGTATCACGGAGTATCATGGTTCGAGTTTGGCGCGAGAGTCAAATGGAAAGGGTCGATCGAGTCGATAATTGGAAAAAGGGCCGTTGTCACAGACAGCCATTCACGCATGTATACAGAATCAGACTGATAAAGGGCTTATTTGGGCCCTTTGCAAAAAATTCGACCGTCACAATAGCCACATTTATGAACGCGTACGTTGGATCGAATGAGCACGAGAGGCACGTCGCAAATTGAAGAATAGCATTAATTTAAAAAGAATGAAAAAGCTAGGTAAATAAGAAGCTGATAAAATAAATATTTTTGTGAACACATATCTAAATATAAAAGTAAGACGAAGATGTATCTTTATATTTCATATTTTTAAAAAAATGGATACAGTGAGATGCGAACATTATAATAACATATTATAACGAAAGAGTTTAAATCTCAAATAACTAGCCCTAGCAAAAACTTAAATTCATTACGAATTAAAGTTAGAAAAGAACATTAACGCAGCGACGAAAAATAATTATCTTTTATAAAAATATTATAATTCAAGTAACAAAGCGGACTGTTTTTTATCAATGCACGAGAATGCAGGCTGAGGCGAACAAACGTTCGCTCTTTTGAGGCGTTGTTGCTTTGAGGAGTAGGAAGTGGGTGAAAGGTGGCCGGGGCGGTTGGATCGAGGGGTGGTTGGTAGGATCTCGATATTGCTGCTTGTATACCCGAGGCAACGGGGTTCATATCGAGCCACGACAATGTCCCCCGTAATGTCGACAGTCCGCCATTGTCCTCTATTGCCTGGAGAGAGTATCTTGGTCGGGTCGCGTGCAGAGTCCGGCAATTACGCGACTGCGTTCTTAGAGGACAGGCCCCTTATAGCGCGGCCGTTTTTTTTTTTTTCAAGCTGCATCACTGCATTCTTACCTGACTTTCACTTTGATATCAACTTGTAAATCAAATTCTTTAGTCTAATTGTTTATCTATCTCTTATGCAATACAAATATGTTAAATAGAACTAAATAGTTAGAATATGACTTATTTAGAACATCTAAGCGATAGAAGTCAGATTCTTTACCGGAGTTCACTAAACGCTACAAGTGCTTCGAAGTATTTGATTGCTCAACCAGAAGAATATTACAAAATTGATCATCAAAGAATTCAAAGCATTTGATGTCATCAAGTGGACCGTAGCCTCAGTCTAATCATTTATTTGCGTTTTAAAAGATAGCAGAAACATGGAACAAAATATTTGTATGACCCTATATTTTATTTTTATTATCAAGTATATTTCAAGAATATTTCTGACAAAACTATTTTACCCGTCAAAAACTTTTACAGTAAACACTATTATGCAACAGCGTCTCGAATAAGCAACGTGGAAGCTCGTCATAGGTGGTCTCAGAAAACTCGCGGCGGTTCGAACTCCGCGCTTCGGTTCGGCTCCGCGATCAGAGGATCCGTCGTCCCGATAATCGTAAGGATGGATCTCCGGATCGTTAGCACGCGGCCTTGTCCGTCATGAAAGCGTTCGTATGTCGAATCAGCGATCGGCCGACACGCGAGTCGACCATTCCTCACAATTAGCGGCGATTCACAGCGGCATACGGTTTCGCTGCCCACACACATCGGTAGAACCGCCGCCGTCGCAGTCGGATAATTATTTTCCGATTATTATTAATAGTACGACCACGTCGACGCGGGCGCAACCATAATCGCGGGGATATCTAGCGTGGGTGGAGGAGCGAAGGAGAAGAGCGTCCATCTGACAGGACACGGGCAGCAAGGTCGTCCGCCGGATTGCCCGATGTCTCGACTCTTTTGTGTCGGTCTGGCATTCTTACGTGTGATACACCCTGTATATAATGGACGTTTCGAACGATCACTCCGCACGATACAACGCGTCACGTTCGCACAATGTCCCTCCGCTTGCGATCACATCCTTTCTTAACTTTTTCAAATTAAGATGAATGGAATCGGAATTATTACAAGTCCGTCATTAAGAGCCGAGTATTGAGATGAGCAAAGATCGGATCCTTGCTACTAGGAACGAGAGGGCTTCTCATTCTGATGTTTGCATGAATTTTCACGGAAGACGCTTTCATTATTCTAACGAAAGTCTTCAACGTAAAGTTGATACCACCGAGTTTTCCTCCCCTCCAGTCCCAAAACTTAACAGCGAAGCTTACTTACAAGTGCATGGTCAAACAGCGAATGAAAATTAGTATACGTGCGCCGCCGAGGGGGGGTAGTTCAACCCCGTAGGCCTTCGATGACATATTCCAGTCACACGCGAGTCCCACCCCATCCCCCGCGCCGCCCTTTTTCCGCGCGATGTATTCACGGTATGTAACCCGAACGGGACTCTATAAAATACTACCCTCCCGTCGCCCTCTCCCTCCTACCTCGCCCCCGCTCCGCGCAACCCCCTCGATTTTGTTCGGTCGAATAACTTATTGTGCGCGCTCTATTTTGATATGTCGACAGCCGCGCTCTGAATACCGAATGCCAGTATAGATTCGTCCAAACAAAACGGAATTCGATTTTCGTCCGGCCGCCGGAGAAACGATATACAGAGAGACAATCGAGTCTCGTTTATGACGACATTTATGACGATCCCACCGCGGAACTCCTTGACGCCGCGTACAGGGGTGTCCCGCAGCGCGTTGCGGAACGATTTTTTTTTTCGTTCCGTGACAAATTTTTAAATGGATCCACAGTCAACATTTTCTAAGATACTTCCAGATCAACTTTATATATACTTGTAAGATATAATTTTACGATATACAAAATACAGAATTGCATATAGCAATAATAAGAAAAGAAATGAAAGGAGTGAATGAAGATTTTTCGATATCTTATTACAAATTTGTTCTATACAAACTTTAACACTAAAATCATCAATATCCATTAGAATTATTGAAGACACCAATTTGATAATTTCCTAGCCTTGTTTTTCATTAGTGAAGAGTTATTTTAATATTAGAACATACTATTAGATAGATAATATTAGAATTATTATATTTACATATTTTCAATATTCTGTATTGTATAATATAGATAAAAGAAAAATATTGAAAAATTGAATAATTTGAAGCGAAGCCAAAATGAACGGCACCATTGACCGTTCTAGTGTTAACTTCTAATTAAGTTTAACCTAGTATAAGTCTAAAATTAATAATAGTATAAGTCCACCTAAAAAAATCACAAGTTAACTCGTATTTAACTCATTATTTATTTTTAATTTTAACTTATAATTATATATAAAACTTATAATTATATAATAAGGTTAAACTTATAATTTTTATTTGTACATTTTAAGTGTCCCGATTTTGTCGTTCCAATTGATATTTATATATAATAGTTAATCGAGAATCTCTCTCTCTCTCTCTCTCTCTCTCTCTCTCTCTCTCTCTCTCTCTCTCTCTCTGTCTCTGTCTGTCTCTCTAAAAAATGTAACTTTCCTATACATTAACGGCATTAAGTATCAAGATGGATGCATCAGCCTGAATGCAGGCTGCAGGCGTGTAAAAGGACAACAAAAGTCTACGGCGCGTTGCGATTAACTGAAACAACCGGCTCGACAATGGAGTAATCAGCGAGCTTTTCGACGCCAGCGTCACCTCCTCTCGACTACCCCCAACCGTCTCACCCCCCTCCCCCCCTCCCTCCCTCCCTCAGCCACTGTCAATCCCTTCCTCGCGAAGCGCGTTTGTTGTCACTTCAGCAATCACTGCGATCATGTCCTGCTCTGTACTCATACGCATCGTTTTTGCTACTACTGATTTTTATACTCCCTAAATTGAATGAAATTTATGTCATTCAATAGTAGCGTCTTTTAAAAAGAAGAAGTTTAATCTTGAGTCTGACTTCTCCGTGTATAAATAGCCATAAATTTGTTTTCGCAAATTTATGACAGTATTCAATATAGAATTTAACTCAATTACGGTATTTTTTTCTATGATTATAAACATAAAAAATTAAAAATCTTGTTAAAAATGTTATGTTATGATGAAATAATTAAGCATTCTTTCTTGTAAAATGTGATTTAATATTAGAGATTTTTATTACTTCGTTTCGAAGATATATTTAATGTAATACAGCATGAAAAAAGTATAATACACTTGAAGAAAATATATGCATAAATAATAAGACTTTGCACACGCCGCGTCTATTAGGCGGAAGCTGCCAATTAAAGAGGTAGAAGATCTTAAGGAGCCGACGATGAGAAGTCGAATTGTTTCATTGATGAGCGAGCATTCAGATCGAGGTGGGCGGGAAACAAGAAGTAGAGGGAGAAGCGGGTGCATTAGATGTTACGGCGTTTACGCTCGCAACCCTCTTTCGGACCGTGTCAGTCGATGAATGGTATAATCAGCGGTCGCGTGGCAGTCCTCCCCGTGCTCGACGAAGGCCGTGGGGGAGAGTAAGGCGAGAAACGAAAACCCCTCCCACCCCACTCACTATCCCCCCGTGATGTTGGAATCGCGAAAAATCACTTAGTCCGCCCCATCGTGTTTTGTGCTTTGAAAGTATTCCCTTTCCTCAATTCTTCTCCATGTAGAATTTGATACTTAACACAAAACAATCCTTTCTAAAGAAGAAATTTTTAGAACGGAATATAATATGAATAATTATATGTCATAAAAAATAAATAAATAATAGAATTTATGAGACTAATCTAGCAATATACATAAAAAATAAAAGTGAAATTTTGAAATCAAATTGATATTAAGCGAGTAATAATTCAATAAAGTTTCAAATTCTGTGAACGATCGTTTTTCTTGAGAATTTATGTCAATTACACTCTAAGTTTGCTCTAGAGATCTTTCTATACTTTATCCCAGAAAAATCTTCGGAAGGTTGGAAAACTCGCTGAATTATACGGCCACTTCGAGGAAAGATCCCTTAATTATTTGGCACGGTACACGAATGTGGGGTTTCCGAGTCGATTTGACGTTGAATTGCCCGAAAAAAAGACGCCGTCACACCCCTCGCACCGTCGGCTCTTGTTGGTGATGTGCGATAAAAGGCGCGTTCACGCCCCATGAATGACAGAATGTATGACGGAGAGACGAGGGCCGATAAAAGGCCCCCGGAACGACAGTCGATCGCTGTATCTCGCTCATTGACGGACACCGTTGGAGAGCGAATTTATTGTGCGGTTAATAATGGGGCCCGCGTGACAGTCTATCGCGACCGTTTATCTACTCCGGAGTAGATCATCCTTCATTATGCTACCCCGAGGAACACGGTTTGTTCCTTGTCACGCCGGATTGACTGCAAATTGAAGCGTGTAATTTAAAAAGGATCTGACGAGCGAATCGTACCGGAAAGTCCGATCTCGCGAAAATTTAGAAAAGTAATTATTTCCTCAAACATCTTAGCTCTCTCTTCATGCAATCAATATTTGTTTGCTTGCACATAACGATTTGAGGCATTTTTATCTTAAATTCGAAATATTTTTTACTTTTTTGGGTTGCAAACATATATTTTATGTCTTTAAATGAAAAAAAAAATTGATATTTTTTTATTTTTGTTATTTAAAATAATTTGCCGAAACTGTGAGAAAATCTGTAAAATTTGCGTCTTTAAATGTTCTTATTTTTTACATGTACAGTCGCGTTTATATAATATTTCCAAATATATATATATACGAAAATACATTTCGTATTTTAAAAATGCGACTCATTCTTTCATTCTTTCGCTGAACGTACCAGCTCGATCTCCTTCCGCGGCGTGACACAGATTCGCTTTTCTGCGGCAGATGAATATTTCTGCACCTTCCGGAAATTCAATGGCGACGGCGCAGTCCCCCCTTTATGGCCACCGGGAGATGTCGCCCGCACACCAGCCCCCTCGTTTATACCTTCTCTCTTTATCGCCTTATCATTCGAGACGTCTTCCAGTTCCCCACTCTCCACAATCCTCTCGTTGCATCTTCTCTTTCTTTCTCACCCTGTGACAAGACACTGCCGCGACTGATAACATTTATTATAAGACTTGGCCTTTTCTATGCTCGCCTTCCATGCTCGTGTATCTCTTTGCAGCGGACAAAGCGAGAAAAGAAATTCCCTGCCTGATGACGAAAGTCTGCGGTTGATCGGCGAACACATCAGCGACATCATTTCGTATTTTTGTTCAATTCAGACTTCTTTTATCTCTCACGCAATTTTATTATTATACACAAAATATAAAATGGTATGCTCTATATTGATATTCAATTATCTCTATAGTAGTTACATATAAATATTAATGCGATCTCTGATAAAGCGGGCTTTTATTTCTTGTGCTTTATCATGTTTTTTGTTTTTATTAAAAGTTTCTCAAGATACTGAAATGTACTTTTTCAAAATCATTATAATACACTCTCTTCTTTCTCTGATAAAACAAAATATCAAATTAGATATAATTAAAATTATCGCGTACAAAGAAAAAAGATTCAAAAACCAAGAAAATTTTTTATAAAAATTTATAAAAAATTAAAAAAAACATTTTTTTAATTTTTTATAAATTACATATTTTGCACCCTTTCTTCGCCAAGGTCCTCTCGCTTTCTCTATCCGCAATTGTTTTCGGAAGTATCAATGGACCGGGTGCACCTGGCTGACCACCGACGAAAGGCGGTGAAGTCAAAAAGGCGACTGCGGCGACGGCGGCGGCGCGATAATCCGCACGACAAACGCACCCACACCCCACCGTCGTTGTCTTCGTGAGCGTGCGGGAGGAGTACAGAAAGAGAGAAAGAAACGGACGAGATAGAGAACTTCTCTCCACCTGTTGCGCGAACCCGCGTATCCGCTCTGGACCGCCATGCCGACGCGGCGGCCAATCGCGGCCGCCCATTGGCTGCGTTAAGTGGTGGGAGTCGCGCCGCCGCGTCCGATTGGCGCACCGTTTTATTTTACCCCACGTCCCACGGGAGCAGAGCCGCACCAGAGTGAAAGCTCCGTCCCGCGGGTTCGCCCCAGATGCTACGTGCTTCGCGAAGTTCCTGAGGGAACCCCCGCGATTCTGTCAGTGTACCAAAAGGACTCGTGTCCGTCAGATCAGATCCTCGCTCAAAAAAAAAAAGAATTACGTCATAGAAGGTTCGTCCGTATCAATGACGGCTGAAAGAAAACGACCCACTCAAAACTTGAAAGAGCCTCTGTTGACAGATCAGTTTAGTTTATCGTGAAATTGTTCAAAGACGCAAGAAACTACAACGCGGAAGAATCCAGTGATCAATAGACGATTGCATATTCTTTTCGAAGAATTCGACGTTTAGAAGATTCGATGTCATTCCGATGTATTTGATGATTTAAGACATATTCTATATTTTCGAAAACATTTTGGACTTCTGAGAAATGCACGATTTTTTGGGAAGCACTCATCGCTTACAAATGAAGATTTGTCGTTCCAAGATTTTAAAGACGTTGCCGTCGCACGTGAACGTTGCATAAGGATTTATTTTTTAATTGGTACGTCTAGTCTTTTTGCGGATTGAATGTTTAAATAAATAGAATAACTCGAAGAAAATTTAGAAATTCCGAATCGTCCGAAGATATTATATTGTCAACGCTATTTTCGTGCAGTGAATGTGAATCAATTCGTAAAGTTTGAAGATAGAATGATCTAAATTGATAGAATGATCTAATCGCGATCAGCCAAAGTTTACGCTGACGATACCATCGTGCTCAATAATCTACTCTCTCTATTTCTTCGACTCTTCCTTTCGAAAGATTATTTAAGGAACAGTCAATCGATAGAACCTTGCGCGAACCCTCAAAGATAAATATACACATTTAAAATACTTAGAAAAATTCTGAAATCTCGGACGTCAATAGGATGTACGGAAAACTATCTTATCTACTTGAGATGGGAGTGGTCTGTCAATCTTTTAATTCATCAGAAATCTCTACTCGTGAAGAAAGTAATTAGATTAAAGACATCAAGACAAGAAGAGAACGTCTCATGGAAATGTCGTCTAAGACTCTGCATAACGAGCACATTAAACGGCCGATGAATGCCTTTATGGTGTGGTCGCGTGGCCAACGACGTAAAATGGCACAAGAAAACCCGAAAATGCACAATTCAGAGATTTCGAAGAGGCTCGGCGCCGAGTGGAAGCTCCTGAGCGAGAGCGAAAAACGTCCTTTCATTGACGAGGCAAAAAGATTAAGGTGAGCTCACAGAATACACGTTGAACACATCAAGATATGCTAAATGCACTTATATTGATAAATTGACATTAATAATAACTAATTTTGGAACTTGTTTTTTACTTAACTAACTTAAATTAATTAAATTAAAATAAATTAATTTTAAAGTGCATATTTCTCTTCCACACAAGCTTAAAAATATGAATTCATTAAAAGATTTATTTTACTATTTTTTATATTACGCTTTTTTTAAAACTTGATATTTTTTTCAAACTGAATTAATTATTTTATTATTATTTATATTAATTTTTTATTATTTTATTTATTAGAACGAATAATTTATTAGAATTTTTTAATAACTTCCTTTTCATATTGCATTTAACAAGAAATTACAAAAAGTGATTTGATGTCAGACAAATTAAATAGGATATAATTAAAAAATACAGTTAATTAGGATATAAATATATATATATATACATATATATATATATAAACAGAAGATAATTTAAAGATAATTATTTAAATCCCTCAATCAAAATCTTTCCTCCTCTCTCAATATTATATTGCTTTTTATATTTTCTATTTATGATATAATAATCTCCTGATAAATCATTGCATCCTCATATTATCTGTAGATTGTACAGATAATAAAATATAAAAACATAAATGATTTGATAATGAAAATAAATAATGAAATTAATGAATTAGGGAGAGGAACGAAATAGATTTTTCTCTCTATCTCTTTGAAAGTTCTTTCAATTCATTCTTGCATAAAAAGACCAGTTGGAGATAATAAAAATAAATATAAAAATTTTATTTGTGTATATTGTGTGTGTGTGTGTGTGTGTGTGTGTGTGTGTGTGTGTGTGTGTGTGTGTGTGTGTGTGTGTGTGTGT
>JANQDE010000006.1:4095605-4119868 GCA_037157785.1 Cephalotes varians | reverse complement strand
TAAGACAACATTTTGAAAATTATATTACGTGTGATAAGAAACTTGTAATTAGTAAATCTTATCACCTGTTTCTGCAGGAATCGTGCCTATGATACAAACTCTACACTTTTGAATATTGATTTTTAGACAAAACAGATTTTACATGTTACAGATTACTATATATTTTTAATTACTGTTTAATGACAATATTTTAATAATACTGTCAATACGAGCTTATTTACGTTATTTTTTTTAATTGTAAAGTATCTCACATCTTTATCTTTTCACTCAACTACATATGTATTTTATCAATAATTTGATAATATTTTGCTGATAATTGTGTATTTTATCTATCAACATAAAAAATTAATTTGTCCAGTAAATATTAATTAGAATTAGCTATGATGTAAATATTATTTGTTACTACATAAATTTTTCTCTATTTTTTTTCTAACAATATAAATATAAAATATAAAGCGAGGAGAACAAAATAATCTTTTGCGTCTTTCTCGACAGACAGGCGACTACTTTTCTTTATAGCGGCACTAATTGCTCCTCAGTTGCGATAATATACTCCAGATGATTGCGTTGATTGGGGTGGGGTCCGTATCAGCAGAGCCGGGGGGATCGAAAACGCGGGAAAGCGTGCCACGCGATCGTCTCTCGTACTTCATAATACAGTACATTGTTGCCGAGAAGCTTAGGGGCTATGCTGCGTTAAGCTCGGGTTGAAATAGGGTGAGACATGGCCGATATTTATAGGGCGGACGAGACGAGCTCTTTATTACCGGCCTTGAATATTTAATCACTGTTATGAGTTTATTTAGCTCGCCGGAGCAACCACGCCGATTTTTCGAGGCCGGCGCGCCCCTTAAAAGGGCTCTCTTGAAAAGAAGGTCCCGGCAATCTCGCGAGAAATCTTCCTCTAGAGTAACGTCTTTTAATTTTGCGAACCTTATTCGCGTAACGTTTTGCAATCTCGTAAATGCAATCTCATCAGATGGGATACCAGTATTAATTTTGATAATAATCAACGCGCTTAAAAAAAAAAGTGATCGTTTTACTAAAATTTTGAAAGTATTTTGATATTATTTAATATACTGTTCCTCAACTTCAATTAGTTTCTTAGGAGATATTGCTAAAAAATTTGATGATTATATTTGTAAAGTAGCTTATTCCGTTTAATCAATTATGATATCCATTCTACGACGAATAAAATCTTCAAAAATGACATTAGTCAAGCATATTCAAGTACATTAATTATTCTTGAGTCTTCTACATAAAAATTATTTTAATATTTATCAAATAAATATTTTTATAATTTCATAATAATCAATATAACGATTTATAGTTTTATAATAATTTTATATTAATTAGAATAAATATTATTGTAAATTATTTACATTATTTCATCCAGCTACTTTATTTATTCTAGCAAATTTCTTTTCTCCAAAATAAATTTGTATTAAACTTTTCAATAATACGTGTCTTAATAGTAATATAAATCTTAATAACAAATTAATATCCGAAATAAAAATTGGGTTCAAGAAGGACGGCGAAAGGAATAGATTTGCGCGCAAGGTGCGTGCAGATTAAATTTGGGAACGATCCCCGCTTTTCGATCTCGTCTCGAGGAACAAGATTTAAACTGATTCCACGCTCTAACCTCGTGCCCGCGTTGCAAAATATCCCGACCTCGATTTACATTCCACCCCGACGGGGAGAAAAAGGAGAAAATAGAAGAAAGCGAAGGGATCGGGCGGATGTCCCGTGATGCCGCTGAAATTTTTGGCGAAATCGCGAATACCGTCATCTTAAATCGCATTGAATAGATCGCCGTCGCATTTTGTACGCAGAAAATGCAATCCCCCCCCTCTGACTGACGCAATCGCGTTGATAAACGATAATTGATAGCGACGCACCCATCGAATGTGGCACAATTTGTCATATTTCAATCGAAATCATTGAATTCACTTGATTCGATCACTACATTTGATGCTTCGCACTTTACGCTATTTGTTATATATTTTATATGTATGATATTAATGACATGTTTTGTGCCGTTCGGTATATATGCATCGAGATTATTAAATTTTCTATCGGCTCCACTTGGTTTGCTAACGATACAAAAGCGCAAACAAAAGACCATATTTTTCCATCGAAAATTTTCAAAAGAGAAAGAAAACGAAAAGAGGACCGGCGAGGGGGGACGCGGGAGACGGGGTGAGAAGTATGGAGCAATCCAAGGGAAATTTCGACGCGGACGTGTAACGGCGAATCCGCTTTTCTGGCGGATGGCAGCGACGTCGACGACGGGAGTAGGGGTGGCGGCCGTAAAATAAAAGGGGAGAGCCGGGGGGAGGGCCGGGCAATGGAAAGGGGATAGGGATGAGGGAGGTAAAAGTCGTTCCCTTGGAGCGGCGTCCTCGGTAGGAGCGGGTTCCCTTGGACCCGCGCCGTCACTGGCCCGACGTAATCTGTCCGTTCGTTCACGGCGACTCACAATGTGGCCCCCGAGATAACAAATAAAGCCCCATTGTCGCAATTGTGTGGATTTAAAAGGATTTGCCCGGCTTCTCCGCACCCCCACCGCCGCCATCGCCGTCCGCGCTCACAACGATCCTCTCTCTTTCTCTTTCTCTCTCGTCTTCCCTATCCCTCCCTTTATTCCCCCCCCCCCTCCGTTCTACGTACCACTTCAACCCCCCACGTGTTCCGCAGCCTCTTCCCGATTTCTCGCTTCTCTCGTTGCGGTGAAACGGGCCTTTTTACGTCGCGCTTTGATGTCGCATATGAATGTCCCTCTGATGGCGAGAAATCTGTTAATATGATTAAGTCACAAACAATCCCGATTCGGTTAATCGAGTATAGTGTATTCTACATTTGATTACAATCTCGTGTGATACGAGAGTGTCAACAACAATCGCTTGTTTAGTTCGATTTAATTAAATTAGTATAACAGTTCGGAAGATAATTTCTCGCGAATTGCTTTTCGGATTTACCATTGAAATCTATCTGTTTTTTTAAATAAAAGAAATTTTGCGAAAAATTTAATAGTTCAATCTTGATATTCAAAATAAATTTTTATAGAAAAGTAAGTCCAAAGAGTGACTAGCGAGAGCTGCTCTTACCTTTATGATTTTCTGGAGTGTAATAACGCGAGAGAAAGGATCAGCCGCTGATTTCGCTAAAACTCCATCGAGATAAACTTTCAGAGAAATAAACACGCGTTGCTACCACGATTAAGTGTCATGGTCCGTCCTCCGGGCGACGCGTTTCTGGTCACGCGGTCACAATCGCAACTAATTGTTATTATTCCTTGTTGCGACGCGACGAGAGAGCGCGTAGCTTATGTCGCCGCGGGATGATATAGCGCGTTGTTTATCGGCCGCTAGATAGGGGCAACGCGGGGGAGAGGCCGTGAGGTGAGGAGGTGGGGAACGTGCAGAGGTTGGAATTGTAAAGATTACGGCCGATGTTTATGTATTTATGCTGAGTTATTGTCGGCGCGGCTTTACCGATGTTTATGCTGATTTACGCTTTGTGCTATCTGCCGGGACACATTGTCCCCGGAATTATTATTCCGCGGTCGCGGCGGCGTTCCGCCATCCGCACCCCGCGCGCCAACCCCTTCCCCTCCCGCGCCTCCTCACCTTCTACCCCCACGAAATTTTGAATTTCGTCACACGGTAAATTGTCCAACCCAATCTGTACTTCCGTAGAAAATTGGCACATGTCGAGGAACTTTTATTATAGAGATCTTACAAAGTCAATAATCAGTATCAATCAGTCAATATCAATAAATATCGTATTTTAAGGAATGTCTCCTGCCATAAAGCGAATAACTAATGTTCGAAAATCAAGAAATTCGGATCACAAACAATATTCTACAATCCATCAATATTAATTACATACGATTTATAATAATTTATAATAATACTAACAGTATTTTTTATAATAAATCTATAATAATACTAACAGTATTTTTTGACGCGTAAGGTTTTTATTATAATTATCATAAGTTTTTTATCGTTGCGGTAAAATAGCTGAGAGCTCAATCGCGAGGAAGAGAAGTCATTAATCTTCCAAATGAATATTTCGCATAAATCGATTCGAAATCACATTTATTTAAAAAAAAAAAAAAAACGGACAGTTTGACTGAACCCGTCTGCAATCTAGGTCTTTTTTATCTAACCTAAATATTTTTTATTGTTCTAAGCTTTCAAGAAATTTGGGAAAATTCAGAGTTACTTTTCAATATTTCTATTATCAAATAATTTCTTAACTCAAATATTAACCGGTCTCCGCCTTTCTTTTATTTCGAAAAAATTTGAGAGTGAAATTTTGCTTGTGCCAAAAAAGATGTTGCAGACGGAGGATTAAACTAATAACGACAGCAAAACGACTTCGCTTTCGTTAAATACATTGTGTGTATGACGGCGAGAAGTAAATGCGCCACTGTTATCATCCTCGTGCCTCCGACTACATTGTCCTGGTGGTTTCCGGCGAAATTCTTCGCGACGACCGCCGTTACGAAAAAGCCCACGTATCTCCAAACCTCCCCTCTCGCCCTTCCTCTTTTCTTCTTTTTTTTTATCTCCGAGGTGAAGCATAAATAAGCACTGCGTTTGTGCGCCTCTTGGGTACATAATGGAGTATTATGTGTCGGAGATACCGCTGTTCCTCTTTCTCCCCTCTCACCGTCGCGCCAAGGGGGGGGGGGGGGTGTGTGTGTACAAGATACTTACTGCAAATACCTATGGTGCCCCGTATCGTGTTCTGGAACGATGATAATACGTCCCATTGTACGTGGGAAAGTGAGAACACAGTTTATAAAAATTGTGGAGAGGTGTTAGCGTCCGCAATAATCGATAGTGACGTAACATAAATACGATAAAGAGAAAAACAAACATATGGTCAAATATACTGAGCGTTCCAAGAAGACACTGACGGCTCCGTTTCTTGAGATATCCGTAGTTTTACGAATCCCGCTTAGAGAAAAAAGAAAATTTTGATTTTCGTGGCGATCGATGTTAGGGATTTCGAGAAATCAACAAATTTAGTATCCGCGAAATTTAATTAAATACGATAGTGTAAAAATATATATACATACCATTGTTGACGAAAATTATTGAGTCATTATTGGAAATCATAAGAGAATCTTAAAAAATATTTTTAAAATATATTTAAGCTCATTAAATCATTTATAATAGCGCTCTTGTTTAACGACTCTTGCCATCATGGGATGGTCATGGAATTACGTTGTAGACCCATCGCAGGCTAAACTATCGCGTTCTCAGTTGCGAAACTATTCAATTAAGCCGTACCCTTTCTCTGTAACGCGCATGGAACCCTTCTCGGCTGTTCCTTCCCCTTTACTTTAACGACATTGAATTCAGCAGCGTATTTACGATTACGACGAGCTTCAACGAATTCGCGTCGAATGAAAAAATTGAGCGGAAGTTAAAAAGCAAATTATTAATAATATTATAAGTGCAAAAAATAGAACGCATTCTTCTTTATTAAGAAAGCACTCTATCTTGCAAATATAAAAATTATTTTTTTTAAATTATTATTGACTTCAAATTTTTACATAGTTATTGATATTTTAGAAATATATGTAATTTTTTGTAGGTATAAAATTAATTAATAATAAAATTAATTATACAATATTAACGCATTACAAAAAAATCTCTCTTGCCGACGAAAAAGAGCGATTTCAAAGCGGAAATCAAATGACATTTTAATTTTTATTAATTTGTCTATAAAACATATGCCATCATCTAAAAAATCATATTTTTAGTGACAACTTTTTTAAATTAGAAGCAAAAATTCGAGTATTCTTTAATTTAAAAAAATCATTGTATAACGAATTTCATTACTATCTGTTCCGTTGAAAAACTTTTTCTTAATAAAAACATAAAATTTGAAGGCGATTGTTTTAATTGGTTATTGATTTTGGAAAAACGCGTTAAAAATTTCACGTTAAATTTTTTAAATATAATTACTTATTCTACATAGTTATATTCTACATAGATCTACGAATTAATCCCTTTTCATTAATCTTTCTTTTCCTTTTTCGATAAAAAATCCGTTCAGCATTTGTGACGCTATTTTTTTTAATTGAATAAATAATAATTGGCTCGTTGATAAAGAAATATGGAAAATCAAAACAAAGTCAATATCTACAAGCGCGGATATCCGTATGAAATACAATTATACAAATATATATATATATATATTTTCAATGTTTTTTAATTGAGCTCTTTGTACACTTCAATCACTCCTCAATTGAAACTACCGACCTTTAAGATCTTCTTCAATTATTGATCAAGAATTATGTATTGGTTTAAATTTTCTATTTAATTGTGATGTCTTTACAATTTTCAAAATTAGGGGAGACCGGGGCAAGTTGTCATACGGGGTTGATTGTCAAAAAGCTTATAACTCAATCAATATACACTAGAAAATTCTCTTTTTTATACTATAAATTGTTGACGTAATATTAATTTATGATTTGAGCCAAGAACATCGCATATACTTACAACAATTTTTAAGAAAATGAATTTGGCGAATAAATTTTTCTGATCTCTTTTTAGCTTTTGACATTACCAATCGCAATTTCACCGCAATCGTAGAAATGGCATGTCTTAGATAAGTTTTGGTTAATCATTATTATAACAAAATTTGTGAATATAATCTCTTACTAAAAAACGGCCGTGTGGAGTGGACTGTCCTAAAATGAGCTTCTCTACTTATTTCACGAGAAATCTGCGTTTTTCATCTGTCGACAGTGGCTTGAACAATCGTTCAGAGTTATGTAAGGTTAAATTGTAACTATGGTACGAAAATAAGAAGAGAAAACAGAGAGAAGTAAAATTCCGCCTGATATAATTTTAGAAGCCGTTAGAGCAGTAAAAATACATAATTTATTTATCCGACAAGCCGTAAAATTTAATATGAATTACCGTGCATTAAGTCTTAAAAAGCAAAAAGTCTTAAATATATGACTATCAATCTTGAAACATATGACAATCAATCTCGAGTATAGAGTTAATTGTTATATATCTTCACAGTTTTATTTAAAATTAAATAATTTATTTGTACGATGATACATTTAAGAATAATATTTTTTTTTAATACTTAAGGGATGTAGGCGTATTAACGTATATAATGTTTCAAAATCTTACATCCATTTTTTTTCTAAAAATCACTAAACAAAAACTGACAACTCGCCCTGGTCTCCCCTAATCTATATCTATTGTTAAAAACACCATCAACTAAATAAATTGCAATTTAAACAATTTTTATCTTAGGAAGAACAATTTAAAGTTTGGAAAAAATTAATTTGTTGCATAATGTTAACATTATATTGTGAGCAACAAAAATTAATGAACCAAAAAACAATTTGACCAAGTTTGGGACTGCATCTGAAAAAAATTGAATCAGATGTTTGAATTTTTCTTACATATTTATTCGGGAAAAACGCGCTTTATTATTTCCGCATTAATTTCCTTAATGTTAACTTAATGTTAATTTCATTAATTTCTTTAATTTTACTGTAGACCCTTAAGAATATATTTTTAAGAAACTTTTATAAATTATGCTAAAAAAAAATCTTATTCAAGATAAACTACTTTGGAAGTCAAGATCTTTTATACAATTTCTATTATATAGAAACTTTACATCTTTCTTTAATTCAATATATTTAAATACATAGTAGTTTATCTAAAACATTTATTCCTATGTATAATAATTAACGTTGATCACCTACTAGCTACAATTACACAGTCACACAAATACAATACACAAATGAAACCGCAATCTCGCAATGTTACAAATTACCAATTACATTTCAGAGCTCTTCACATGAAAGAACATCCCGATTACAAGTACCGGCCGCGCCGGAAACCGAAGTCCCTGGTGAAGAAGGAAAACAAGTTCGGCTTCTCGATATCGCCGCTGATATCGCCCGCCGACAACCTGACCAATCTATCACGCGGTCTTTTGCCACCGTTGACGCCTCCGACGCATCATCCATTGATGTCGCACGAAGACCTCAAGATCCCGCGCTTCTTTCCGCCGTTCGCCTATCCGCTCTATCCGCTGCAGCACAAGCTGAGCGATGACTTCAACGGCGGTAAGTTGGCCGCCGATTTGGCCTTGCAGGCTCTCTACACCGGTAGTCCCTTTTATCCGAGCCACCAAACGATGTCCTGGCCAACGGGTCTATCGGCAGCCTGTTTACAACCTAATTGCAGCTGTCCGACTCCACCGAAAGAGCCTAAAAGGCCGTTTCCGTCGTCCAAGATGGATGATCCGCCTTTTCCAAGCCCGGCAAGGGCCGACGATGACGCCGTCGTCGCGGAACGGGAAGAATCCCGGTATCGAAAACTTGAATTGGACTTCTCCGCAAGTTTGGAGAGTCATCATCACCACCATCACCATCATCATCAGGAGGATCGTTCTCAGGATCGCTTCTCTTCATCTTCATCTTCGTCGCCGCCCACGGAGCAACTGGAGAGATCATCAACAACGACGACGACGACCACAACGACGACATCATCCTCATCATCCTCGACGTCAAGCGGCAGAGTCGACAGCGCCTTCTCCGTTCAGAGTCTGACGTCGACCTCCAACAACTCGAATTCAAGCTCGCAGCGTGGACACATCATATGAAGGCCGCTCCCGGTTCTCCCGGACTTGAACTTCCGGGGGAGCCTGATGCCGGCCGCGTGGCCGACTGCCGATTGGTGGCGGGTAGCCCCGATGCTCTCCCCGATCCCTCAAACGACAGTCGTAAATCTGAGCACCGGTGTCGTCAAAGAAGACGTCATCCACTTCCAAGACGAGCAGCAGAGAAACTCGACAACCGTCTCCAGATCGCCGAGGAACGGCGTGCACATCGCCAATGTGCAGTGATCTAATCATAACATTCGCCGAGAGTTGTATGCTCTGGATGAACATTTCGATATCTCGCAAAGTGAACCAGTGCTATCGCGTAGCTCTATGATAAATCGACGTTGAGCGAGAAACTCTCTCCTTTTAACGAGGACTCATTTTGTAGCTTGGCAATCTCTTTCGGAGTAACATAATCCGTAACTAGCATATGGAGTGAAGTACTCGTAAAAAATATCGGAATCGGAGAGTAGGCTGTATCGGAGAAATAGCTTCGCGACTGTAACCGGGGTTGGCGAACAGAAACAGAAATCGATAACTCGGCTATACGGCCCCGAAATCCCACAAAGGGCGGGCGCAAAGGGTCCTCTCGACCGGATCGTGCACACGAAGCTGGATGCTAGAGGAGTCCAATTCTGTGATGAGATAACCAACCCTCTCACGTGCCACATATTATGGGGCGGGCGGGCGCGCTCGGGGGTGGACACGGTGGGGAAGGGAGGAAAAAAAAGCTCTTCTGGCGGAGGCAAATCTCTTCTTTGGGACGCGGCCGTGCGAAATAAGCCTGAAACGTTCTGAATGCTAACGTAGAGACGCATACGAACCCCGACGACGCGGTTTCGTTGTATCTCGCGGCGTCGCGCCGCGCCGCGCTGGCTTTCGCGACGAAAGCATCGATACGGCGAAATGGAAGACGCGTGGCTGGCTCTGCGAACACTAGTCGACGCGAATCCTTTTCTAATATTACGGGAAAGTCAGAAAGACATTTTCGAAGGTTGTCAAAGGTATATTACGTTCTATCTCGCTTCATTTCGTCAATGGGTGCTTTCTATTTAGTGACATAAGTTGATACAAATCGTTCTATCCTTTTTGGCATTCAATAAGTAACAGAAACAAAACGATACTTATGTTGACTTGTGTTACCGAAGCACCCAATGTTGTCCGGTAATCCGCGCGAATAGAATTCTGTTTTTCATTTTTACTCTGACTTCTGTGCAGAGCGTCGTTTACAACTCACGTTGCAACTCACGTGTTTATTAATATTTTGATAACTTAATTTATTGAGATTAAAAGGCTTACCCTAACTGTTCGATGAGGAAATTTGTATAATTTGAAGATTGAATTGAAAGTAGAACGTCTTGACAACTAAAAAAATGTATTTATTGATGTACATAATTTTACATTTAAAAAATATAAAATAAAATGAGGACAAATTTTTTTTTATATCTTTCATAAAATGTTCACGAATCTCTCCGTTTTGGACAGTGCTTCAAAAAAGACTTGATCTGAAATTCAACAAAATTCAAATATTTTTTCAAATATCATTCATCGGCATCTGGTGAAGACACGTTTTTCCGTTCCACTCGTTCTCAAAATTTTCTCACCGAACTGTCAGGGCGGATAAGTCCCTTGATTCATCACACGCGCGATATGTTTTTATGCGATCTCGTTTTTTGTTATATGTGTAACGATTATTGTTGACTTGTTAAGTGATGAGTTATAACATTATTGCTCGTTCGTCGAGAGTAATCTGTCGACCTCTCCTCCTTGTAGAAATTCCCGCTAAGTATTTCTAACGACCGTAGCGAGCACTGATGCGAGTTCATTAGCGTGTACCCTAACGGGAGTAAGATGCAAGTAAACATAAAACGTATCTAACGCATAGAAAAACATATCCTCTCTTCCTCTCATTTGCTCTTTCTCTCTTACACACACACACACACTCTTTCTCAATAATCACGCGACGCAATTCGCGGACGCATAGCGACGCTTCGATTATCTCGATTAATTCGGAACAAGAATAACGCGGATGCGCCACGTTCATCTCCGTCTCGACGATTACGATTACTATTGTTAATTACTTCTGTAATATAATGCAACGCGTTTGTAAATAAATCTCGATCCGAATTAAGAAACATTGTGTTCCCACCCTGTCCCACTTGCATTTTTCAAAACATGATTGTTTAGGAGCACAAGCGGAGGCTTTCTTTTTCTTTTGTTAGCGGAGTTTTTACCGGTGTACATTCGAGTCAAGATAGATATTCGCAGTCATTTTTGTACGCTCGCGTCCTTATCGAAGATCAAATATTAGCAGACAGCCTAAAAGTCTACGTCTGAAAGTCTCAGCTTATCGCGAGACTAATATCGCGCGAGTGAACACGAGCGTGCGCTTTGCACCACCCTCCGTGGTTTTTCCGTGGAAAGCCGCGAAATTAATCGGAGGGGGTGACGACGAGGAAAATCTCCAGGGCAATGTGAAGTTTCCTCCGTGCCCCTCCTTCCCGCCGGGCCTGCGGGGCGGCTCGTCGTGTTTTATTTCTGATAGCGACGCCTCCGTCGCCGCCACGGGGACATTATCGCCATCGCGAAGGACCCTTTCTTCCCCCATAAAGGCAATCATGCTTTCTCCGCGGTGAGATAACGGCGGGAATGGCGACCGGGAGACGTTTTCACACCGTGGCGGCACGTTCCCCTCCCTGTTCCACGACAATCAGTAGAATTCTTTGCCGCGTTTGCGATCGATTTCGTGAATAGATGAAAACACAGCTCGAGTCGGGCACATGCGTCTAAAATCGAAACATAAGACATCTTGTAATATAATGCCTAGAAGACGTCTTAATGACGTCTTTGAAACATCTTATGTCCCGATTTTGAACACGCAGTCTAGGTACGTAAAATTTTTTAAACATTTTTAAAAACCTACTCAAAAGCCATTTAATTTCTATAATTTACAATATCTATCTGTCTTTTTATTGAAAATACTCTGAATATCTATCTAGGATCCAACCCTATTCGAAATCCATTCTAATTCTGTTTAGAATGGAATATCATTCGCAAATGGCGAGTCTCTGTGCGCTTTTGCGAATAACGCTCGCTGGATTGTTCGAAGACGACAACGACGACGGCGGGGGGGGCTGGTAAGTTTTACGGTGGCGCACAAAGACGTGGAAAGAGAACGAGCGGGTAGGAGAGCAGCAACGACTATCCTCTGACCAGGGAAGTCTACGCGCCACTCCATTAGTATGCGCGGAAGTGCGCCGCGCTCGATTGTGGCGGGTATTGTCACCGAAGAATGTCCTCGTTGCGCGGAGCTCCGCGGCTGCGGACGGTTCCCTCGGTAAGGAGACGAAAGCGGGGATTCGAGTGAAATGTAATCACTCGCCGAGAGAAATCCCGACCGCAACGGTTCATCCGGCGGAGAGGGACAACGCTACGTGTCGATAGACGCAACGTTGTCTTAGGAGCAATATTGTCTTCTTGATTTCAGAGAATCCTGACTTGCGTGTCGTCATTGCGTCGCCTGCAATTGAATTTTACGTCAACGTTGCCGCGAGTACCTTCGCGCCGGGACACGCGACAAACTTGTTTCATTTAACCCTTTGAGGGGCAGTGGGACGTATACGTCCCACCTTTTAATTTTTAGTTTTTTTTCACATCTCTGATCTATTTTACAGTTTTTATATATACATAAGCACTTTTTAGGCTCTTAGGAATCTAATTTATGCAATTTTTATGAAAAATTGCATTAATTTATTTTCATGTTTGTTATAAATTAATGTAAAAAAACTCGTTTTTTTTATATCGGTTACTCTTGAACGCAAAAAGCTAAAGCTCTGAAAATTTTTATACATATTCTCCACACTCAATACTTTAATATATATATTTTTTTTAATTTTTTGCACGCTAGTTTTTTTGAAAAAAATTTTTGAAATTTCGGAAAACTGATTTTTTATAAAACAAAGTTTATTATTATTTGAATTTGATGATTCTGACGTCAAAATCATAATCAGCTAAAAACCTTTACATAACCCATGATTTTCAAAATTTCTTTAGAAGAAAAATGTATTTAGAAGAAAAATGTATCCCTCAAAGGGTTAACCGGAATTAGCCCGGGGATCGCAATCCAGCAATCGTCAACATGATTGCGCGCGAATCGGATTTGAATGATCTTTTAGCCGCAGTATCTAAAATTTCCACGGAGATAAGGCGACGGTAAAATCTGTTTTGCCATTTTCACCGAAATTAGCTGGGAAACACGGAACCTCTTTGGGATTCCGAAAGGGTGGGACGGACGTTTTAATTGCGTCGCTCGTCCGCGCTCGGCGATATCAGCCGCGCTTTTATGCGCGACGTGGAGAGGAGGCGCGATCGTTTGATTGCGGAAAATGACGGGCGGCAGTGGGCGCGAGTGGAAGTTTTGAGTGGGCGTCGGTCCCGGCAGACAATGAGGCATTCAGGCGCGGCATTGTGCCGGCCGACAACTGCGTTACCCTAGACAAACCCGAAATCACCGGCGCTATCGCCGCTCCAGATCCGATTATGCGAATAATAAAAAGCGTGATGACAGAGTGAGTGAGAGAGAGAGAGAGAGGGGGATGGAGAACGAGAGATAGGGATGGCACTAAAGGTTAATAATAGCGAAGCTAGCATGTAGCTGACGCCTCCCTTATCGTCTTACAACAAACATCGTATCTTTATATTCTTTAGATTGCACCGCGAGATACCTTCTCCGACAAATTAATTTAAATTAAAAACTCCTTGGAAATATATTAAGAGATCTAGCGACATTAAAAATCGAAAATGAAAATTCCGAGAGCCCATCAGTTTCACCGAACGTTGTATTTCGGATAATAGGGTGATTGGAAGAGCAAACTTCACGAAAATGTTTACGGCGGCCTGCAATTTTCTAACTTCCGACAAATTTTATTGCGAATGTCTCTCAGCGATTAAATGTCGGATAAGATTGAACGACGAAGATCACGACATCGTTGTCCGTTTGCTTGAATCTCAACTCGCGAGCGCGATTAGCGTCTTTGGATTGATAGGTGCTTTATACGACCGGTGCCATCGTCCCGTCGCGGGAACGACCATGAGCGACGCGTAATTATGCGTTGGGGGAAGGGGATCGTCAAGTCCGCCCGAAGTTGGCGAACTTGGTTAATTAGGAACGGTAGTCAGACGCTGCCTGCCATTGTCCGGCGCTGTTGACTTCCGGCCTTCACGCCCGTCTGTCTCACCTCTCCGACTCCTACCGTTCCTCTCCCCCCGACGCACCCTTTTCCTCCCCTTCCCATCCCCCGTCCCCCGTTAGAGGGGCCGAAGGCTGATTGTTTCATTGTTTCCGACCCCACTGTCAAATGCCACCGGCCTGAATGGGGTTATTGTTGTTTCAGGCCGCGCCGCAGACAATTCTCGGGGTTTTCAGAGTGCGCGCCAAGGCCGACATTCGAATCGCAACTTTCATCGCCGCCCTTTCGCCTCCCTCTCCGCTATCTACGCGCGATATTTTCATTAGGGACGATACGTATAGTTATTATTTTTTCATGGTTTTCTTAGGGTGGGATTGAATGGCAGCCAAGAGTGTCCTGTGATATTTGGAGACGATGAGACTTTTGCTTTTGCTAATTTCTGTCACTCTTAAAAATATATGAATAATATAATTGAGTATCAGCAAATTTGACAAATGAATTTTAATTATTAGACGATTATTGATTTGAGAAGTAAGAACATTTAATTAACTTGAAATTTATAAAACATTAGTTATAACTCTAATGATTTTTAAAAAGTGAAGTGTTGAATATCAATGTGAAGTCTTCAAGTTTAAACTTTAATTTCATGAAAGCTTTAACGATCCTGATTTAACGATTGTTCAGGCAATCGCTCGCCGTTGCATTGAACGGGAATAGTTTCTGAACATCCGGCATATAACGAAAGTTCCGCTTTATGGTCAGTCCAGCGTTTTAAAATGCGAATCCATTGCACCGTGAGAATAAACATACGAATGCATCAGGATGGCTGTTCGTCTTCGCTCGGCATTCCCGAACGGCGTTTCGCCCCCGTTTGCCGTGCTCTTACCCCAAAAGGAAAGCAGGACCGGTAAAATACTGACCGGGGCAACATTTCACGGACGGATCGCGTCCGTGACCGGCGCGCGATACGATCGTCGCATTTCCCGTGGACGCTCATATATAAGGCGAACTTATGCCGAGCGTAAATTCCCGAGGACCACGAGGGCCGCTATCTTATCGCGGCCGCGGTTTGCAAGGCGCCGATAGAGACCATGCTCAGACATTATGCGAGATTGAAAAACCTGAGAGGCTTCTTTCGACCGCACGTCGGACTTCCGGTCAACGGGCGAACGCGGCGAACGGTGCTCTTCGATCTTTCGAGGGTCGTGAGATCGAATTCGTGGATAAGTCATCTCTCGCGGAGGAAAAATCAGAGGAGATCGGTGAGATCCGCTACTTTTGCACAGAAGAATTTTCCTCTTCGCGTTTTTCCAGTTCTATCGAAAAATGTAAATTTCTGTAAGTTAAGTCAGATTGTGTACTGGCAAGCTTTACAGAGAAGAGTTGAATGGAAAAAAATTCGAGAAAAAAAGAGTTAGAATGTTTGATTTTGTGTGTGGGATGGATGTGGGGGGGTGTGGGTGTGGGTGTGTGTGTGAGAATGTAATATATAATTCTTTTACATTTTCTCGTGTATTTTGTGCATGAATGCAACAGAATAATAAAAAAAAATATATCATATATAAATATAGAAAATAATATGATATAAAATAGTACAATTTAACAACGAAAATGTTATAACAGTAAAATACAACATATATAAAAACAATATATAAATGATTTTGTAGTGATTTTAATAGAAATCTTCTTAATGGAAAGAAGAGAATCAATTGCCAAGACTTGCATGTTCCAAACTGAATAAAGAATTTTCGGTTTTCAAGGTAAATCCTTCGACATCTCGCAAGTTAAAAGTGGCTATGTGTGATCGCGAAATTAAAAAGAACTGCGCATCGTGCGAGAAAGAGAGAAAGAGAGAGAGAGAAGAGAGCTGGGCAGAAAGCGAAGAGAAGAGATCCATTCGCGAGACACTTCATCACGATTTAACGCCATAAAAGTCGAATAAGGTCCGAGATGCCGCATGATGCCCCGACGCCTCCACCCCGCGGATAGGAAACAAAATGTCATAAAATATCGGAGAAGGCGCAACGTCGCGTCGCCGCCACCTCCTTTCTACTACGTTCCGGGGTGACCGGAGGACACCGGGCGGGTGACAGGGGAGGGCAGAAACATCCCGGTAAATACAAATAAAAATGGAAAGCCGGCCGTAATGGCCGGTGGAAAGCATGACGCATACCTATAGCCGCGGCTGTTTCAAATTGATATTTCGAAAGTACTCCTCCCTACCCTCCGCGCCGCGAGCAGAAGCACCCACACACGAACGTTCTTTATCACGATTGCCCGACTTCTCGCGCTTTCGCATCGTCGAACGATACCATAACACCCTTTTCCTCTTTGTAATGTTTCCCGGACTCGAATATTTTTTCTTTCTTATTTTTCTTTCTTTTCTTTTTATTCTTTGGCTTCTATTCTATTTTCTTTGGCTTTCTTCTCTTTTGCTTCTTCTTATGCCCTTCTCATCAGCCTTTCTCATCTTTTGCACTTGCTTTTTCCTTTTCTTCTTCTTTTTCTTACAATTTTTTTTTATTCTTTGCTTTCTTATATGTTTCTTTTTCTTTTAACTTCATTTTTACAAACTTTATTTTTTTTCATATATCTTTTTTGTTTCCTTCTTTTCGTTTTTTTCATATCGATTTTTCTACTTTCCTTATTTCTTTATCCCTTTCTCTTTGTTTTAATTTTATTTTTCATTTTTCTTCAGTTATCTTCTTATATTCTCTTTTCTCCTTTCTCTTTACTTCTCTTCAACATTGCTCTCTTCATTTCCTCCATTTCCTTTCTTCTCTCACATTCTTTTTACTTTTCTTTTCTCTCTCGTATCTTTTTTCTCTTTGATTTCTCTATAATTTCTTGTTCGCACTTTGTTTTCTCATTGTTTTTTACCTTTTCTATTTTCCTTCCTTCTTTTTCTATTCTCTAACGTATCTATCTAGGTCTGGCCGAGCCTGGTGGAAAATTGATTTGTATTTCCTGTCGCCGATCCTCACCGCTTTTTCGAGCTTATCGTGCCGCCTCGAAACGGGGGCAATTTCTTTGCTGTTCTATTGGGCCACTGTTCTTTAGAATTCTACATAAGTATCAATAACGATTCCATGCGGCGACGAATTCAAAAATTTTAATACGTGTCGCCTCGCAAGCCTGTAACGTACGTGTAACATGCACGATTATATACGTGTATATGTGTGTGTGTGTGTGTTTTTCGTATATTATATGGTGTGTGATCGCATTGATATCCGTGCGCGTGTAAATTATTTTTCACATAACAGCGAGCACCGATACAGGCTTAGAAATCCATGCGCCACCGGATATGCATCCAAGGTAAATATAATGCACTCCTCCTCTCCCATCTCCCCCTCCCCCTCTCTTCCCCCCTTTCTCTTTTTTTCTCGACTCTCTCGAGCCATTTTCGAGCGCGACAAAGGGAGGATTTGTCGCGAGGCGAAGCTCGACAAAACCTTACACCCACCCTCCCCGCAACGGCGACGCCTCGCCGAGCTTTCAGAATGTTATAAACGCGTGCGTGCACGTGCGATTCGTCAGCGGTGTAACGCCGTTCCGCGAATACCATTGTCGCCACGATGGATTTCGTGTTTCGTCAATTTCGTGTCATCGATCCGCCCGGCGCGCGGAAGAAAATTCAAGGGGGACGTATCTATAGTTAATACCCTTATCCCTAGGCTTTCCGATCATAGATGTGCAGCTCTCGTTTATTTCTATTCTATTCCACATGAAATTTATTGAAACGAAACTTTGCAATGTTCGTTCAGATAGTGATAGATAAATAGAACACAATACGATTTGTTGTGTCGCTTATAGCATAGTGCTGTATTATGACCGGTCGAGAGTCAAGTGTTTCAACGTCATCGTCGATGAGAAGCGTCGTCTACTAAGCTGATTCGCGGCAATTAATCTGCCTGCAAACGAGAGCATTTTCATTTTCGCTGATGCCCGCCCCTTGCAGACCAGCAGAATAATAATCCATCTTAAATAACCCGCGGGCTGAAGAAGAGACGCCCGAGAGGCAGCACCGCCTCGTCTAAACGCCAGGCGGACGCTTGGAGTAATCTCGACGAAGGATTCAATTACCGGGTGCGAGAGCGGGCGAGATTTAAAAACAGAAATTATGCTCGCCGTGACTCGTATTAGCGCGCGATCTCGCATCCTTCCACGAAAGAAGCTGTTCTCCAGCTCGGGATCTTCTGCGAATCTTACCCGAAGAACGTCGTTAAGTACTCTCTCGAAAATCAAGCAAGCTTTATCAAGATATTTTGTAATTTCTATTGGATACTCTTCACAGTCGCAATCTATTTTTGAGATTTTTAGTCTATTTTCGAGTTTTTATCTATATGTAAAACACACACACACACACACACACATACCTCTTCTCGATCAGCAAATTTACTTGGTTCTTAATTGTCTAAGACTGTTAATTCATCATATCTTATCCAGGCCTAGATCACACGCAATTAACGACTCACCGTCACCCAAACTATGTCAGATAGTTTACAAAGTTAAAGCAAAGTGATTCGCCTGTGTATATGTATGTGTGAGAAGGTAATAATGCACGTGATCTCGTGGAATCTTCTGGGTTCGTTTATTAAATTCCTTAAACATGTTTAGTCTTGTTAACAGTTTGCCAATTACTTTCATTATTTAACATGGCCATAAATTTTACGTTGCATTAAAAATATATTTAAATGCTGTAAGATATAAATACAATAACTATACAATAAGTACAATAACTGTACGATATATATTTATTGATTATAGGATATAGATACAATTACTATACAATAAATATAATAACTATAGAATATATATTTATTGACTCACTTCTATTTTAATAACAGGTTTTTGAACTTTGAAACGATTTTTTTTCAACAGAGATATTTATTACACTACGTCATTTTAATTCTATCTTGTAAGATTCGAAAGCCTAAGAATTAACTCTATTACATTTAACTTTATCTCCATTTATTTCAACTAATTAACCTATTTTCTTACTCCTCCTTCTTGCCGTATTATTTTTATCCCCGAGGGACAGGAAACTAAAAGCCAATGATTGTTTTCTGACGCAATGATCGTGTCCAATCATTTCGGGATACTCGCCAACAATTGGCCGCGCTTTACACAATTATTTCTTCCATTCCCAGCGCGGGGATGTAAAAGGGGCGCTTATCAGTAGAGAGGGACGCGCAATCGGAACGTGCAAAATGCGCGAGAACGAGGTCCGGAGTGGTTTGAATACAAATAGAGCGGCGGGGTGGAAGTGTTTCTCCTGATATGGGGTGACGGCGGTGGTGATAGTGGTGGTGGTGGCGGTGGTGGTGGTACGCGAAGTATAACCGGGGAGAAGTTGATATACCTTTGAAGAAGGGGACACGGGACCTTTGAGGGGCTTATCCGCACGTCTGCCTTCGAATAGCACTCGCGGATCCGAATCACATCGCCCGTGCCCGTGTCCTCTTAGACTGGTCGGACGTGCGGACCGGGCAGGCAAATCATTTCCCGTGCGGGGGAAAAAAGGGACGACGCTTAATCCGGATGGAAATCTCCCCCTCCTCCTCATGTCCTTTCGAGGCTTTCTCGAAACTAATAATTCTGTCGTTTCATCGCGTTCTGTCTTCACCGGAAGCGAAATTTTTAAGTCTTCTTGTTCACCTGCACGGAAAGAACGATTTTATTGAAGTATCTAAAAATTTAACTAGATACAGATCTGAAAATTAAGAATTGTTTGACCATCAAAATAATATAACTCAAATTGCTAGAATGTTAAAACTTTTTGCAGCATTGTCATTAACGTTAAACATTCTACATAATTATTTTAATGGTCCAAAAATTATTTTCGGATTTCATCTAGCTAAATTTTTAGATGCTTCAGCAAAACCATTCTTTCACATAACGACAAATAAAAACAAAAAGTTTTCAAAAGAATTTTAAAATTAAATTAATATTATATCTCGATCAAGTTTCATATAAATCCAGAACTTAAAGCGTGAATTGTTAAATTTTTCTCACGAGATCACAAGATTTTAGACAATCTTGGAAAATGGTTTTGTTGCGATTGATTCCGTGTCGATTTTGAGACTCGATATTTCATTACGGGCGATTGATACAAGTCAGTTAGAACTAGAACATGTCGATAAAAATGATCTATACAAAATTAAGCTCAATGTGAAATTCTTTTGAATTCTTAAGCCTTGTGTCCGTAATGTTACAAATTGCTCCAAGGTCTCAGCTGAAGAATTAATGAACACATCACATTTGAACAATGTGAACAATTCGGCCAATTAATCAATGGTCAATTCTTTCTCCATTGGAGATCCTAAAGGCGATTTCTAATATCGTAGATGCGAGGCTTCAGATCGGAGCTGCGTTCCCTAGATCCAAACTTGGAACTTGTAGCGAGCTTCGATATTGAACTCTTGCGCTCTCGAATTGTGGCAGCGCGCTACCATCGGTGATCGGTAGACAGAGGCGCGGGGATCCCCGGCCTCGGCTTGGGAATAGGATAGGACTGAAGCGTGAAGAGGCCGTTATTGTGGGCGCTGGCGCGCGTCATTTGATCTGGCACAGTAGGAGGAAGAGCCGCGGTTGTGTGTGCACCATTTCCCGGTGGCGCGGTGGCGGCGAACGTCATCGTCCCTCTCTCTCCCTGACCTCACCTAGAGCGCCCCGACGCCACGCCGCCGTCGACGGGGGAGAGGGAACGTCGAAGTTGCGCAACCCTCCACCGGCAGGCAGGCTGGAATTTACCCCGCAGGCCGGCCAACCTAATGGAAACAAGAAATTGCGGCAAACTGCGTTACCCACGCCTCGACGCCCTGGAAATATCGCGCCAACGACGTCGGTTTAAGGGGTAAGGGGTTCGCCGCCGACGGCGCGGGGCGCCTCGCCTCGCCTCTTCTCGTTTTCAAAGAGACGCCTCGGTGGATACCACGGCGGATCACATCGAGGGTCGCCAAGGGTCGCCGAGGGTCGCCCTAAGTGACGCAAATTGTTTGTGCAGCAATTGCTTGCGCGTTACGCCCTTAGAACGGTTTTCAAACTGCAGCGTCTCGGGGGACGTAGGGATACTAACGGTGAAAAATGCGCCATAAATGTTTGAAGTTGATGTCGGCTAAATTAGATAATGGGAAACTAAAACTCACTCTGCAGTTTATTAAACGTATAAAATTATCGAGAGATGTCAAAACCATCGAAACTATCGTGTAAGGAAATAAAGGGAGGAGCAATGTCGGGATGCGCTTTGTGGAACATCCAAAGATACCAAAACGTGGAAACGGGTCAGTCCCCGGAATAGGAAGAGCGTAGCAATCGCGTGTGTTTATTTAACATCTCTGATAATTGAGTTATCGTTCGCTCGGCGCTGCTTTCTTTCCATTCGATTCCGACGATTGTGGTGAAACGCGCGACGATACTTTCGAGAGACCGAGCACTCCCGGTGCAATTTATCGCGGCGGCACTCAGGGGAATTCCGCGTGTTTGCGAACGTCGTTTTCGCTCGCTAACTAACGAGTTCGGCTTCTAGTCGACGTGTCGACGTATCCGAGAATGTAATCACGAGCGTAATTGATACATTATTTTCTCTGGATACAATGAACGAATAGAAAGACAAGGCTGTTCAAATTCACTCGTAGTAATCTATCAGAATTGAATAATTCTTATAGATGTGTAAATAAATAATGAGAGATTCTGTCTTAATTTTAAACAGAGTTTCTTTGTTATTTGTACAGACTTTTCATTGTTATTGATTAAGAATGTATGAATAGAATAAAATTTCATTGATTTCTATTATTATGTCTGAATATCTGTGTAATATTTAAGCATAATTCTCTTATTGATTTAAAAGTTATTTGATTGTTTTAATTGCATTGATCTTTACGTAAAATCACGTTTTGTATATTTATATGAGTTTTTTTATTTGTAAATTTGATGAGGAAATAATAAAATAAATATTAAAAATGAAAGTTTTTACATATACTAATGAAACTCTAATAAATAAATAAATATTCGTGCAAAGTTTATTTGTGGATCCACTTACTTGTACTTTAAAAGTTATTTACCTAAAACTGTAGCAAAATATGAGCATTTTGCTGCATTATAAATCAAATTATTTATTGCTGCATAAGTCATTACAAATCAAATTATTTGTTGTCAAATTATTTTTTGCAGTTTCAGGGCGTATTTATGACAAAATTTTTTAATCACTTTTTATCGTTTAAACTTCAATAACTTTTAACTAGTATTGTACAGCCAAAGCATCCTTAATACATGAACTGTCGAATAAATCATGCAAATCGCATGAAATAGAGATACAACATGGGATACTACGAATTTAACTTAGTTGGCGATTTATAGATGGATGTCAGCTTCGCCAATTGAATTTTTTTCGAGGGGGAAATAAAAATTTTACCGTGAGTTTTGATGAAGAATAAATGTAAGTTACGTAGCATGTTAAAATAATGTTGTCGGGAGCAAAGTTACCCAATTGTGACAATCAATGTGTGTTAATTTAACATAATACTGAAATACATCCAGTTTCGATTGAGATAAGACAAATCAAATCATATTGGGAACGTCAACAATCATGTCCAAATCTATCGGCCAGACTATCGTCATCAAGACGTTGATCGCCGATCGTTCTGCCGAATGATAGCCGCCCAGTTTAGCCGCGCCGAAACAATCCATTTAGGCCGACAATCTCGTCCACAATTACGAAGTTTGTTGCGAAAACCCGCCGCGGGTGCGGGGAATCGGCGGGGCCGGGGCAGAACAAGGAGGCAAAATCCATCTGGTGATTTCACAGGCAATTATGCCGCGTCGCCGTGGACGGGCGCGGATGGCTTACTCTTATTTAACGCCAATGTGGGCGCGCGCCGCACGCCTCGCCGACCACCACCGCCAATCGCTCGCTCGCCCGACCGCCATCCCATTTGCGCGAAATTGTGAATGATAGAATGGCGCGAGAGATCGAAAACCTCCCCCCGCATTCAGTGGTCCCGCGTTTCTCTTTTCCCTGCGGCATTCTCCTTTTTTTCCCTTCCCTCTTTCTACTTTTCCGACCTAAATACCGACCGCGCGGCGGATCTTCTCTTACTGGTTTAATCGCTAGGAATATTCGTGTACAAATCGTCCTTTTTTTCCGATTTCACAACTTGTGTGTGATAGCCGAAGTTTACAGAGGAAAGTGATTGCAGCGTTCTTTGATTTCGAGAGATATTCGAAGCTGTCGGTCTAATCTATTCTTTGAAACTATATTTGTCCAACGATATGTAGAAAACCGTCGAAGCTATACGTTTTGTTTTTTTTTTTCGTTGAATAAAGTCGTTAAGTATAACTCAAACCATAAAATTTTAACATTTGGAACACTCGATCATTGGTCCAATTATCACTGTTTTACAACCTAACGATTAGATATCTCTGTAGAGAGAAGATATCTGTCTTTTCTACATCGATGTAAACTCTACGTCGAGAGGCAGATGGAATTAGAGATGGCCTTTGCAGAGACAATTTCTGTTTGTCTTATTTTGAAAATTAACAATCGAGATTCATCGCAACTTGCGACAACTCTTGAATTTAATATCAACGCGCTCGGGTGGCGAGATTACATCGTGGCAGAATCGCGACGCGTTTCTTGTCAAACCCCCGTAATTTCGCGTGCGAGTTGTCGCTGTCTGTCGTTACAGCGTCGCGGAATTGCGCTCTAAGTAAAGCCCCGAAGACGCTGTCGCGCTTCGCGCGAAACTTCTTCGCGCAAAGGGACCCAAAGCGGGCAAAGTCACCCTCCCCTCCTCGCCCCACGATTATTCTCGAAAGAATTGGCCTGGAAATCACGGCTGCATTGTAACGGTGTGTATTGTCACGATTTCTTTCAAACAAATTTTCCTTCGCGCGAAAAAAATCTCGTTTTCTTCACCGAACTGCCGAAAGACATCAATATCCCTGATCAGACTTTTATTATTTAGACTTTAGATTTTAAACAACGCTTGTTTACCTTGTAGATTTCAAATTTTGTTATTCTTTTTGATGCAATTGAGATGATTCTCAAAACGTCGCTACCATTTTTCTTGTTTCTTTGCCCGAAGTTTAAAATCCTTTGAATACCGTACTTTACTTTTCAAGTGTTACATTGTTGGTAAAGCTATGAGACTATTACACTCAGAGAAAAAAGTCGTATTAGCAACTAGAAATTTGAAGACAAATAGCGCCTCAACTATGTATCATAAAGTTGTAATAACAACAATGAATAAGTAATACGAACTAAGAAAAGTAATATAAACCATTTATAATAAATTGTTCAACAAACTACAGAAAAATAGTCGCATAATAATAATGTTTTTTTTCAAGTCATCTCAACAATAATTAATTAGTTATGCTTCACTTTAAAAAAATATTTGTCTAAACTAAAAAAATGTA
>JANQDE010000006.1:4026414-4092656 GCA_037157785.1 Cephalotes varians | reverse complement strand
GTGTGTAATAATGGAGCAGTATATACTTATATAATAATAAATGTAATAATTTCTCAAGACTGAGATAAGTTAAATTTCTTATTACTCTAATTTTCTTCGTGCATGTCCACTTACATCTTGGTGTATTTCAACTTTTCGGCGACGGACAAGGATGGCCTCGTCGATCCGACAGACTCCACGAGATGTGTTTGCGTAACTTTGATGGCAGTCGCACTAACTTTGCCGTCCTATCATCGATAAGCAAAATATATACAATATAATAGAAAAAAATATATATATATAAAATATTCATACTTTTATGTTTTTCAATTGTATATTCAAAATATATAATCCCAATTAATCGTTCATTCAATTTCGTTCGCATGAAAAAATATTGCCGAGTTCATTTTAAAATAGTGCAAAAGCTTAATGTTGCGCGTTAACAGCGATTTGAACTAATTATTGGAGTTAATCACAATCTGCATCGCTTCGGAAAATCCTCCCATGTTCTTATCCGCATAATCACTTATCACAGCGCCCTTCTCTCTCTCTCTCTCTCTCTCTCTCTCTCTCTCTCTCTCTCTCTCTCTCTCTCTCTCTCTCTCTCTCTCTCTCTCTTTCTCTCTCCTCCTCTTTCATCTTTCTCTCTCTATCTCTATAGCTTTCTCTCGCTCTCCCGGGATGCGTCGCGCTCTCCGGAAACTCACTCGCTAATTAGACATACAGTTTGGATATTCGCGTTCTTCCGGGAGGTAAGTGCCGTCGTATAACTTCGTTTTCTCCGATGCGTATTAATTAATAGCTTCCCATGAGCCGCACCACTCGTTCCTCGTATACCTCGAAGACGCTCTCAACCTTTTAACGCAGACCCGGATTAATTCAGATTAATTCGATCGGGTGCACGCGCATACGTCAGTGAATGACCACTGTATTTACGCTTATTTCTGTAAATCATATGAAATCGTGCGCTTTTACTTTCATGTTTTTTTATCTTCTTAAATAAAAGTAGAGAATGAAGATTAATAAGAAATTGGATCGATCTTTGACTTTTTTTAAAATTATTAGAGACATAACAAACTATTAGACATTGGCTAATAAATTAGTGATTTCCAAAAGGGTTTAACACATAACAAATAAATAATTATTATGCATTTATTTTCAATCAAAAGTGTACCTTCACCAACAAATTGTCACGGACATTTTTAACGGAAAAATTATTAAAATATATAAATAAATAAATAAATAAAAGAAGATAGACAACAAAGAATATAAATTAAATTATTAAAACAGATTAATATAAATAAACTATAAGCGAAACTTAAACGAACGTACGTGAGAGGAGGAGTGACGATAGACACGTCGAAGATGTCTGAAGGGCTAACGAGCGCCATAACTAGCGGAATGGCTGTCTGGCTTTCGATCTTGCAGGACCGCTGCGGGCCCTAAACCGTGTATCATTATAACGCATAAGATAATAACCCCCTCGACGTTCAGCGAGGCGTGGGGAGATCGGGGGATGAAGCGAAGCGCCGAAGGGGGTGGCCCGGTCGCTTGGCGCTCTCGGCACCGTGTGCTAATAAACCTGGTATACGTTTCCTCGGTTATATCGCGGCACCTACAGCCCCCTCCGCAACCCCTTTCGATCTCCCCTATCCCCAGCTCGCGCCCGGGCGCGCCCCCGTGTGTACGCACACCGTAGGGTGCACACCTAACGATATTATCGTCATTACGCACTATCTTACTTCGGAAGCTACCCTACAAATGATTCTCGGGAGTCGCGCGAGAAGCGCTTTTCATTACGGTGCAGCGGTGCACAGATACTACCACGACAACGACAACAACAACAAAACGGTTCGGCCATTAGCGATGCGATCTGCTGTTCCGCAAGAGTTCTGAGTCAACGTAGCGGCTTGAAAGATCGATCGACGAGCTGACAACTAAAATTCCAACTACTACCTGGCTAAATTCGTATTTGTCTGAATATCTTCCCCGAACTTTTCACTGAAAGTTGATTAGATACGCGGGGAATAATTTTTATCTGTTTTTTTTTTTAATTTTTTCTGAATATTATTTTATGTTTCTGCATGCAGGAGTCATTCCTCTATCGATAAAATGATACAATAAATTTCTAAACTAATGACCAAACAACAAGATTACAGACAACGAGATTCAGGCATTGATTAATAGGCGTTGATTATTAATAAATTAATAAACGCATAACGCACGACATAATATATAAATTAATATTAACTCTTTGGTTTTGACTCGACTGGATGCAGAGTTGTACACAGATAAAATTCGAAAAAACTAAAAAACACGAACGATCTTATAATAAAACAAATACAGATCAAAACAAGGATATTTCTGATTTGACAAGACATTTCGGGCCATTATAGTGACTATTTTTCTATGCCGTGATGCCTTGTTACAGTGGCGTTTTGTCTCAAAAGATCATTTAGAAAGAAGCCATTAGAATGGCGTTTCGTTTCAAGAATAGATTAATGGGAAGCCATTACAGTAGTCAAAGGGTTAATATACAAATATACAAACACACCGTCGCAGTCGCCATGGCGTCCTCAAACGCCGACAATCGCGCCAAAGTAATCGCCGCGTTGATATCAGCCCCGGTAAATCCATCAGAGAGTTGGGCTAATATCTTCAGGTCCAGCTCGGTTACTTCTACGTTTTGGGAACTGCACAGAACCGTGAAAATCGCCTCCCTTTCCAACTGAAACAAAAAGCGAGTATTATTAATGAACAATTAATATGAAGTTAAGATGGTCATCAAAATATGTTCACCTCGTTAGGTAAAGGACAGTGCAAACACTTATCGAGACGTCCCGGTCTCAGAAGAGCTGGGTCCAACAAATCAGGTCTTGAGGATGCTGCCACAACCGCCACCCCCTCGCGATCTTCGACCCCGTCAAGCTGCGTCAGCAGTTGGTTCACAACGCGATCAGTGACTCCGGTACTGTCGTGTCCGCGTCTAATTAAAATAAAATAAAATGCACGCGTTTGTCAAAGTAAAAAAATTAATATATATTTTTTACATATTGAAAATAGAAGAATTAAAACGAAATATAAATAAGTTTTCGATGATTGTCTACATATTTGAATATATTTGTGACAGCTATTAATATATTTTTTATCTACTTACACAATTAGTTATCTCTCTATATATTATTTTAACTTGACTTTATTTAACTTCGAGATATTTTTTGAAGGCACACTTTTGAAGGTACCCAAATTATGGTTACAAAAATATAAGATAAATACAATATTTAATATAGAATTGTGTCCATCATATTATTATCATCAAGATAAACGAATAAATAAAGATTGGGACAAGTAAACTTCATACAGTCATTTGTTCTATGACTCACCTGGGTGCAAGACTGTCGAATTCATCAAAGAATAAAACGCACGGCTTGGCACGACGGGCTCTACATGTGATGTAATAAATTTTTAAGAATCCATAGATAATATAAAGTTCAAACGTCTACATAGAAAGAAGAAAGAAAAGCTTGACATGTTATTATACCTTTCGAATACATTTCTCACGGATTCTTCACTGACGCCTATGTACTTTGACAGCAATTCTGGACCCTGAAATAAAGCTCATCATTATTTAAGAAAATAATGAAAGAATCATCGTGTACATATCGTCAGTTTATAGTTGAATTATTATTTTAATTCAAAATCGTGTGAAACTAATACGTGAAATATAAACAGCGAATAAAAGAATTATTAAAAATTATTGATAAGTTCCATTTATGCCTGATTAAAAATTGCCAAACCGGGTTTCTTAAAAAGTAGCTTCATGTAGATTTCGTATTACGTAAATATAAAAAAATCCTTCTCTATAATTTTACTTATAAATTCAAAGAGAATCGAAATTTAAGTTCATTTTGCGTCTAATGAAAATGATCTAATTAAAAATCTTGGTTCCACCTTGATGCTGATCAGATTCACGCCGCATTCGCCGGCGATCGCTTTGGCCAGCATCGTTTTCCCGGTGCCGGGCATCCCGTACAACAGAACGCCGCTCTGAAGCTTTATTGGAGCGTTCTTGAAGATCTCCGGATATTTGAGCGGCCACTGCAGAATTTCCGTGAGGGAGCTCTTCGTATCCGCCAGTCCACCGATGTCGGACCAAGAATGACCGCCGCTCTTGTACAACTGCACGCCCTGCAGAGACATCGGCGTGCAACCCTCCAGTGCGGTGTTAACGTCCTTCTCCGTTACGATAATGGGCGCTTTCAATTTTTCTGTCGCTTTGAAGAGACAGAAATACACATAGCACGTTACAAATACATTACTCTCTAAATTGAAATCAATGAAATTTCACTGATTTCAGTGTTATACTTACAACTATATCAATCAGTGATATATCCACTGTCTTTCAGTGATAATACACTGATTCTGATTAGTGAAAGTACTCCCCTCTTAATCAAAATCGCTGAGAAACAGTGAACACTCACTAATAATCACAGTTATAAGTATAGCACTGCAAATCAGTGAATAATACACTGATTCCTATTTAGAGAGTAGTTGTCAGAGGAAAATACATAATGGCAACTTTAAAAGCGACAACAAGTTTTATATGTAGAATTAATGTACATAGGCGCAATAACTATAAAATATAAATAATTACATAGCTGCAATAACTATAAAATAATTTATTCAACTACGTATATTAATTCTTGTAATCTCTCATAAAATTTGTACAGTTGTCATCTACAGTTATCATATGTTTTCATTTGAATGCACAGCGCAATAACCCGTAAAATCAAATTAAAAGAATATACTATCTCTGGACTTGAAACAAAATATCAAAAGTGTTACGTAAATAGTGAAGTAGCCTAGTCATTTTAACTATAAAAATTACGTTTACCACTGTTATTAAATATATTACTATTTATTAGTACTATTTTTTTCTTTCGATCAATTTCTTTATTTAAAATTACTGATATTCATTGATATTTTTATGATCATTCCTGTATCTCGTTACCGTGGCGCTTCCACGCGATGAACCGCGCCTTCTCCGCCAGATCGACGAGATCCTGGGGCATCCAGCCCTCGGTCTTGTTTCCATAGTAATTCCAATTCATGTCTCCGGGCACGCACAACTTGTCCTCGAGCGTTAATCGCAAAATATCGATTCTATCCACCTGGTTAGCCACGACACGAGTTAGTGTTACGCAGAAATCAACGAGAACGTCGCAACTTATACGGGATAGGGGAAGTTTAATTAAGAAGGTGCGGAAATACGAAGGCGCGTTAATCGGGAAACGCACCGATAAACAGGATATCGGTGGCATAAAGAAAGGAATTTAGAAAACATGCAAAATAATAAATATAACTCCGATACATTTTATATTTTTCTCTTTTCGAACGTATTCTCTTCGACCTTCTAAATTTTATCGATTGTGTTTTATAAAGAGAAAACGAACTAAAAATCAAATTTTGTAGCATTTAATTAAATACTAATTAAATTATTAATTTTACGCAATATATTATACAATATGGACATAAACTTTTAAAATTCCTGTTAATTTACATAAGATAAAAGGTTTTCTTTAGATTTCGCGTGCATATTACTTTTCACAATATTCGAAATAAGTTTGAATCGATCGATTGTACCTTCTCGAGATTCGGGATCTGCAATATTGTCCTAAAGAACTGCGCTCCTCTGGCCGGTCGTAATCTCGAACCGATTTTGCTCACGTCGACGCAAGTGGCGACGATCGAGATGTAGTGAGATTCTTGAAATTGCGTGACAATATTGATCAGCATATCAGTGATTCTAAAATCAGTTTAAAATCGGTCAAAGAGGGATCTTTGATTAGGATGATTGTCAGGCACTTTGCATTAGAAAATAAAAGTCGGAAAGTGGCTTTTTTAAACTGATTTTTTCAAAGGCTGAATTTTTGAAAAATAATATCTTTAAATGTATCTATGAGAGAGAATAATAATCTGTGAATAATATTCACGAGCAAACCACGCAATTATTAAGGATGTAGAAATTTTTTGCCTCGCTTTTCTATTAAATTAACAATTATCATTCAGCTTAAATTAATCGACAAATTCAACTCCGTTTACCTGGAAGCGTTCATCGCGTCTATCGTATTTTCCTCGTCATTTAATGATGCATTGGTAATGCTCTCCAAATCGTCCAGGAACAGTATAGACGGTTGATAATACACGCATTCGCTCATGGCAGTCGTAATGATCTTCTGCATTGCCTCACTCTTTTTGCCTAATTAATAATTGTGACCGATATGGCAGAAATTTGATAGAATCTCAAGTTGCATTTCTCAATCATTTTTCAAAATCTCTTTTTAAATAAATTCTATTCTGATTATAGATATAAATTTAATTCAAATTTAAGTTTGGAAATATACGGCGCAATTTTAACAAATTGTGCTAAAGCGGACCCTCTCCAAAGTTTATAATTAAATTGAACAATACAATAAACTTTTTCCAAATTGTAATAAATTATTAATTATTAATTAAACGGCCTTGTCTCTCATAATTTATTAAAATTGAAAGAGAAGAACAGTCAGATCTTTTTATGTGCATTATTGCAAGAAAAAAAAGATAAGCGTTTGCATTTAAAATTCTTCAAAGATTTGGAAGTCCGACAGAGATTAAAATTCGTCAGATATCGTAATTAATTGCGTTAATTGCGCGGAAAAGCCGGTATTACCTTTTAGCGACCTACAGTCAATCACGTGCGTATGCACGAAACACGGCGCCTCGCGATAACGCTCGATTAGCTTTTTGCAGAGGATCGTTTTGCCGGAACCCATGTCGCCGCAGATTAGAATGTTCTCCCGATCGTACCGGAAGTCCACCGCTCTCCGCAATCCCAGGCTAAGGTCGAGCCCAATCTCGCAATCTTTAAGGATACCCTCTATACATCTGTAATTTTTTTATCATCGGGATTTGTGGTGCAACATACAAATATCTGACTTATAAACCTGATTCATTCTTTATTACTCGGTAAAAAATTATTTATATAAGAATATATAAACATATATAAATATATATAATTTTATACGAAATGTATCCATATATATTTATATATACCTTTTTGTTTTGTAAAATTACTGTTTGGTACAAGTAAAATAATAATAATATAATAACAGAGAACACAAAAAATAATTAAAAGAATAATTTTTGCATTGTTTCTTTTATAAAGAGTCAAATTAAAAATAAGAAAAAATTGCTTATATATAAATAATGATATATAATGATATATAATTATATAAGGACAATTTTTTCTTATTTCTTCAAACTTGACTTTTTGTAAAAGAAACAATGTAAAAATTATTCTTTTAATTATTTTTTTATGTTTTCTAATTATTACTATTATTTTTCTTGTATCAAGCAGTAATTTTACAAAAAAAAAGAATATATGAACATATTTTATATATAAATATGTTTATATATATTTATATATATTCTTATGAATAATTTTTTAGGCAGAGGCAACGGTTCATTATCAAGTCATTTCATTAATACACTGAGAGAAAACGAAATAGTTGTGGCAACTATATTTTTGATAACTCTGTAATTTAAGTATCTGGCACTAGTTTTATAAGGTAACACAAACTAAAGTATTAAATACTATAAAAATATAGTAACGATAACAATATATGTCAACTATTAATTGATAGTGAAATAGCGACTCAACTATCGTTACACTGTTATAGACTTTATACAAATAAGATATAACTACTATATGTTTTTAGTTTAGACAAATATTTTTTTAAGTGAAACATAACTAATTAATTATTGTTGAGCTGACTTGAAAAAAAAAAACATTATTATTATTATGCGACTATTTTTCTGTAGTTTGTTGAATAATTTATTATAAATGGTTTATATTACTACATTTATTACTACATTTTTTTTAGTTCGTATTACTTATTCATTGTTGTTATTACAACTTTACAATGCATAGTTGAGGCGTTATTTGTCCTCAAATTTCTAGTTGCTGGTACTGACTTTTGACTTTTTCTGAATGTAACAATTATAAGTATTACGCATCTCATTACCTTGTGGAAATTTTCTCCATCCTCGAATGTTCCTCGGGACAGTTCCGAGAAATTTTCCCGTCGCTCGGATCCGACTCAGACGGAACAAAGACGATCAAGTTTTCCGCATCCTTTCCATCTATCGTCGCGAAATCGCAATCCGCGGGCGATATTCGCACGACGCACTGTTCACCACCGTCGAGCAAAATCGTCGCGCCCGAATTGAGTAACAGCGGCTCGTGCCTCGCATGGAGTTTCACGTAATTTTTGAAAACTTCCAGCGTCACCGATCGATCGGAAGGAAAAACGTTCACCGACGACGGCCTCGGCCGCTCGTCCCCCTCGATCATCTGCACGGTCACTTTGCTTCCGGTTTTCAATCCCAGTGTGGTCCTCAAACTCGCCGACACGTACGCACAGGAGTGGATCGAATTCAGATCGAAATACTCTCTGTCTAACGACGTGGAACACTTGTCCAAAATGTCTTCGAGAACGTAAAGTCTCGCGACAAGTTCTCGCGGAGGCTTGAGAGAAGGATCCTCGTCCTTTGGGAAATTCGTGCTGGTGACGTTCACGTGTTGCCGATCTTCCGGCACTTTTCTGAGCTTACCTGTGAATGAATCAGTTTTAGTTTCTCAATGAAGACGGAAAGAACTGTTTTTTTGTTGAAATATGTACAAATTAAGCCAGATACAGATTTGAAAATAATCCAGTGGATAAAGTAACAATAACATTACATCAATATTATAATTTCCTACTCAACAATGTAATGTACATGTGTTGTATTACATTTATATTGTTGAGTGAGAAATTATAATATTAGAATAATGTTACTGACAGTTGCTGTTTATTGGGAATTCTGTTAGACCGTCAAAATAATCGTAACTGTTAAATTCATAATGTCAAATTATACCCAATTTGAATCATTTTTAATCATTCCTATAGGTCGTCACTGTGCCCTACCCAATATGTTGTTTTTTAAATTTAACTAAAATAATAGAGTTAAACAATTTAACTCGAGAAATTTGTTAAATTTGACTCAAATTTAGTTTATTATTTACTAACTTTACGTTATAGACTTTACTTGGAAATTAAGCAATTCAACTAGAAGTTAATGAGACTGAAGTGATTATTTTTTTAATCACATGTTTTGTATTAAAATAATACATAAATAATACATAAATTTTTGCACATATGAAAATTAAAAATAACAAAACGTTTAACTCAAGAAATTGGTTTAAATTTGCTACTTTGATATTTAACAGTGGGACGCTCGATGATAATGCAAAAAGTTCGAGCGTTCTAGCAATCAACTTGAGCATCCAACATAATTATTTTCAGATCTGTATCTGGCCTAATTTTTTACAAACTTTAGCAAAACCGTTCTTTTCGTACATTAAAAAAATAAGCACGCGAATTTTAAGCAAAACATTCTTTTATGTTAGAAATTTACACATCATCATTCCGCTCGGTTTCGCGCCTTTTGGCACGCATCTCCTCGGAATCAGGACGTGACAGGGACATTGCAGGATCATGTCGTGGGCATTCAATTGATCGAAAGACCGGAAGTCCGGCAGAGGATACACGCGGAACACGCGAGGCGCGCTTCTATTGCGAAAGCTCTGCAGTAACGCATAATTTGCGGCATTGTCCCTCGAATCACGATGATCTTTTCCTTTGGCGAAATAAGGCAAGATCTTGGCCAAAGGATTGCCTATCTTCTCCTTAACGACCACATCCTTTATCGTTGCATCCGCGAGTGCCTCAAGCACGTGCACCTCCGTGAATTCCTGGAGTAGTCCATACGCGAATTTCGGCTCTGAATCTTCTATAAAGATCACGTACAAAATATCTTTTTAACATGGCATTAAAATATTAAAATACGTCTAGATATTTTTATGTTCGACTCTGAAAAACTTGATGAAGTCATTTATTCAACAACCAATTTAATGATGATGCTATCAAAATTGATATATTAGGTATGCAAATTAATTCGGTGCCTTTACTTTTAATCAATTTTCACAAATTCATTACTGGCGATGAAAAATGGACTTTGTACAGCAATTCTGAAAGAAGAAAACGTGGATTGATCATTGATCAACCATCGACATCGAAACCCAATACACAAAAAAAAGTTTTGGTGTGCAAAGATAAAGGCATCGAATTAATTTGCACACCTAATGATAAAAACGGAGTAATTTAGCATTTATATATAATCAAGAATAATAGCGCTAATTTTATTCAAGTATATCACAAAGAACAAGCGACTTGCCCGTAATGAATGTTACAGAGGAAAACTTTGAAATCCATGCCACGATCGGCTGTCCTTTCGCGACGATTCTCACTTGGTTTAGGAGACTCGATTGTACCCTCTCCATTTGCAATTCCTGCCACCGAATACAGATGATCGATTGATTGATTCGTCATTAGCATAAATCGATCGCGTATTCAGAAGGATTCAAATCCTCGAAAAATTTTTTATTCATTTTTCCATTTTTAATTATAAAAAAATATAACTTTACGTTTGACGCTGAATAAATTTTTGCTGTCAAAATGTTTTTGCTGTTAAACTTTAATATCACATTTTTAATAATATTGTATTCAGCAATGTTTCTCATAGAAAAGATTTTCTATGTTCTATGTTCTTTTCTAAAATTTGTTTTTTAATTTTTTTCTTATGAAAATAATCATAAATATTTTGTAATGATAATAACAAAATAGCAATATTAAAGAACTATACATTTCATTTTTAATAATTGTATTTTGTCTATACTTTCTTTAAGAAAAAAAAATCAAAGTTATCATTTACAAAACCTAATATTTTTCCCATTCAAAATCAGAAACAAGGAAACATTATTCTAACATTAATAAAATATCCAAAAAAAGCAATTCATTAATGCAAATAATTGCTGTTTATGTGATAATAAAATTAATAAACCTTTTGCCCGAAAAAAATCTTGAAATGTAAATCAATGTATGAAAGTTATCGTACCAGAAGTTCACGATCGCTCGGCGTTCGAGGAGCAATCTTAACGCTGCTTAACGAGGGAACGCTTTTCACAGAGGACACGAGCACTTCGTCTCCCTCTTGAATGTTCAAATTTCTCGCAAATGTTGCCCCGATACATAATGTTTCATCATTACTAACGCGAGCAACACAAGAGAGATAGTATGTTCTTTCGTTATGTGATATTTCGATCGCATTTTCCTGTAATCAAGTCATCAGTTGCATAATATTATCAAAAAATCCAAAAAATTGCATGTATTATTAATTTTATGATTATTTTATAATTTCTTGTACGATTATTCGACGTAGTCGCTCGTAACACAATACTAACTACAATAATTATAACTCACTATAATTGTTCTTAGAAATCTGGGAAGAAAAAGACGTATGCATTAATTTGTTTTAAATTAAATTAACATTAAATTGATACCACTTATGTAAAATATGTTATTTTACATAATTCAAATTTATGATGAATATAGAAAATAACATAAGAGCATAAAATAATACATTTTATAAATTATAATTTTACCAGTAAAATAATTGCCGATGAAATGACATGAAATAGAAACTTTTTTTTTTATTCTTATTGAAAATTGCATTTTAGTCTTGTTATTATCTTATCTCATGTTTATTTAAACATGTCATATTAAGCATAAGATTGTTATCTTCCAATCAGTAATTAATTCATTTCTATTATATTGCAATTTGAATGTCTGAATAATGTCTGATATTTACATTAATTTAAATATTAATTTAATTAATGTTATTAATCAAAATTTTAAATGTTATTTACAATTAGTTTCTAAGAGATCGAATTTTTTCGAATTATTTTTTATAATTTTGAATTATAAAATAATATATTTTATAAATAATTAATTAAACTTGTAAAACAATTAGATTAACATTCAAATTAATATCATAGACTAAGAGGTCACTATACTAAATACTCGGTATCTACGACAAGTATAAGGAGTGGGTAACTTTTTATTTCATGTAAAACATTTACAAAAAGAATACATCTAAGCCCGGTTACTTGAAATGTTGAAAGTGTAGAACGTTTGTACTAAAAATGTCAAGATTGAATATTAATTGTTGCAATTGATAGCCAATATCCCTATTATTCAGTGCAAATGTTCAAAATTTCAGTGCAAATGTTCAAAATTTTTAGCATTTCAAAAAGCCCATCTTCTCTTCAAGTAACCACGACCGACTTTTTTTTTGTAAATGTTTTTCCGTTTTATATGATAAAAAAATTTATCATATAAGAATATATATAAATATATATAAACGTATATAAATATATATATAAATATATACGAAATATGTCCATATATATTTTCTTGTTTTGTAAATTTACTGTTTAGTATAAGAAAAATAATAATATAATAATGAGAACAAAAAATAATTAAAAAGATAATTTTCGCATTGTTTCTTTTACAAAACAATAAAAAAAAATTCATACATATAATAATATATAATTATAATGATACATAATTATATATAATTATATAATTATATAAGAACCATTTTTTCTTCTTCAAACTTGACTTTTCGTAAAAGAAACAATGCAAAAATTATCTTTTTAATTATTTTTTATGTTTTTTAATTATTATTATTAGTTTTCTTTCTTATATCAAACAGTAACAAAAGAAAGAAAGATATATGAACATATATGGACATATTTTGTATATAAGTATATATATATATATATATATATATATATATATTTATACATTCTTATATAAACAATTTTTTACTGGGTTACATAAAATAAAAGGTCATCCACTTCCCATACTTATCGCATTGGATATCGAATTTAGTATAGTGACCTTTTGGTCACACTTATATAAAATGTTATTTTATAATTCAAATTCATAATTATAAAAAATTACATCAAAGTATAAAATAACATATTTTAAATTGTATAAATTGTATTTTATCAGCAAAGCAACATGTCTAGATCGAAGTGGAAACTTTTTTTTATTTTTATTGAAGATTATGCTTTTATCGATCGTCGAGTTTATCATATTATCCTCAGATGGCGCTTCCTACATATATTAAAATTTCCCGCTGAGTTTTTCCATCTATCAATCGAGTAGTTAACGGTTCACGCCATGCCCGCAATGAGCGCTAGTGCGGCGTAGGACGCGCGGCGGTCACGTGACACTTTGTTTTGATGACAGAAAAAGTGATGACAGAGAGATCGCCGTGTTACGTAAAACCGGAGCTAACCTTAGTTTCCAAACGGCGCAGCCAGGTAGCCGACAGATGTGCGAAGCAATTGTTCACCGCAATGTACTTCACGACAAAACGCTCGCGCTGCATCTCGGCGGCACGGCCATGAAACGAATGAAACACACAGTCTAATGACGTGCCTCTCCACGAAGGAAACCAAATGAACTTTGCACTAGGTATCTACCACATACATTTTTATGCAGCGACTGAGAATGAGAGCTACGCTTCGTTCCCGATCGAACTGATAATTTACATTTTGCTTCGAGTATATTCGTTAAACGTATCGCCATGTACAGAACAAAGCATTCCTGCGATATTTATTTAAAATTGATTTAATTATAATCATCAAGTATAAGCAATTTTTTTGAGAAATTAATTCAGTTTATATAAAAATTTTACAATGAAACTTTGATATAATAAAACTATGTATTTTGCAAAAAAAAAAAATATATTAATTATGTCCAGAAAGAAGCGTAGAATTCAAGTATACAAATTTCAGCATAATAAAAATGAATGTTAATTACTAAGATAACAATTTAAACAGAGATAATGTGATAACAAGGTTAAAAGAGAAGAGAAAGAGAAAGAAAAAGGAGAAGAGAAAAAAGCACAATTTTCATAAAAGTTAGAAAAAAAACAGTTTCTATTTCATGAAATATTTGCATAAGAAAATATCAATAATTAGTGAAAAAAAGATATTCTCTAAAAATGTATGAGATAAATAAATATTTATTTTCTACAAAGAAATAAAATTGTATTTATCTTTGTAGTAATTGTAATCTTTGAGTTATACAGTCCGCTGAAATAGAGAGCTCAGTCAAGAAACTTTCGGAACGCGTTTGGAAAGAACAAGTCCAATTCAAGCTCTTTCGATTTTTCTTCTTTTCTTCTTTCTTTTTTTCTTTAAGGGGATCCTAAAATCGTCTGTTTTACCGACATTCTTATTAATCTCTTTTCTTCTAATCGCCTTTATAGATTTAAAAATCCTTTTCCACAATTAAAGTATAGACAATAATGCAGTCGCAAAGCTACATTTGAATACGAAAAACGAAAAAAAATTACAAAATTACAGTTTTGTTATCGGCTTCTGGCGTCGACTCGTAACTACATTTGCTTTATATAAAAGTTTTATACTTTGTACGTGTACAAAAAGTAGTTAGGCGGCTAGGGATTACATGAAAGAATAATATTATGCTTTTAGAAATGGGCTAGAAGCTTTAATGTAAGAGAAAAGAGATTAAAAAGATTTATGTGTGCGAGCGTGTGAAATGTTGATGTATTAGGATGCTTTCCATTTGGTGACACAAGTTGACACAAGTATCGTTCTATCTTTGTTACTTATTGAATGCCAAGAAAGATAGAACGTTTGTGTCGATTTGTGTCACTAAATGGAAAGCATCCTTAATATATAGCGATGTGTCTTGTCGCGTAAATCATATGTATACATATAAGTGCGTTCAATCGGTAAAACAGGATCTCCGTCGGAATTCGGTCTTTGGTTTAACATCCCCTTAAGGGAATCCTGAAGTTGTTTGTTTTACCGACCAAACACAATTATTTTTTGCATGCACTAATCTTTTTATTGATTGCATAGAATTATAAATCCTTTTCCACAATTAAAGTATAGACAATAACATACAACGCAGTATGCAACTTTATACGGAAAGCGAAAAAAAAAAAAATTAGTTTTATTATCAACTTTTGGCGTTGACTCGTAACAATGTTGCTTTATATAAAAGTTGTGTGTATTGTAAGCATAAAACAAGCTTGGTGCGTTGCAGTGATTACTTCAGGGAACAATACTATGCTTTTAGAAATTAGCTAAGAACTTTAGTATAAAAGATTAGTGCAAAGGAAAAATTTGTGCGAATGTGTGTGCGACATCGATATAGTAGAACAATACAAAGCGTGTTGTCCTTGTCACTTTCATTACCGACAATCGTGTTATCCTTGTCATTTCATTTTTAGTTCTGAATTAGATATGTCTGTATTATCGACAAGTTCAAGTTCAGGCGTCTGGCAACATCTTAAAAGAAATTTAAACAAAATGTCGGTAAAACAGACGACTTTAGCCGCGATTCAGTTTCGGCTTCAACGCCGCGAGCGCGCGCGTTTTCACGCGCCGTCGCGAGATGTCGCCCGCGACAGCGGCGGTGCGGATTGGCCCGGCGACGCGTGACATCGGCCAATCGTCGCGCGGCGATTGGCCGTAACTGTGAGTTTGAAACCCAACGTCAACAAAGTTTAATCACCGACGAGGTAACGCGGGCGAGAGACGCGCGAAACGTTAACGTTGCACAGTCTACCCGTACGGCGCGTGGCATGCGAGGACCTTGTAAACAAGCGACCTTTCGCACGGACACACGAGGATCCCGAGTCACGTAAGTGCACAATTACACGCGCGCACGTTTCTGGCTACGTGCCGGAGCGACGCGCTCGGTGAGGCACTCGCCGCGAAAGCGGCTCCATGTTTGCCCGCATTTCGAATAAATATTTGCCTTTGGTCCTCGACGATTGCTCCCGGTCGTTCCTGATCGCTCCCCGAGACCATCGAGGTCGACGAAACGACCCGGACGGCACGAACCGGAGCTCCCGCGGCTTCCCGCGTTTTCCGTCCCGGCGCGCCGTCCCGAGAACCGAAAATCCGCGAAATCGAGGGTTTCGTCACAGAGAGTCACGCGAACGTCTGCGCCGGCGGAGGGCGGGATAATTCCACTTCATCTAACCGACGAGTTCGACGATCTTTTCGATACGGCTCGTACGAGAAACGCGTGTTGAATCGATCAAGTTCTGTAGGACTTGGATCGTACGTTAGCCTTCGATCGCGTTCTGAAGCACATCTTGAAAGTAAAAATGTAAAATTTTCATAACCTTGTTGCATTCCTTTCAATATATTTAACCTGGGAATAGATTCTATTTTTTTTTGCATAAACGGACAACTCGAATGTTTTTTTACATTCCAATTAAAAGTTGCTATTATGTATTGTTTATTATTAATTGTTCTATAATTTATTAGTATTTGTTAGTATTTAAGATTGTTATGCATATAAATTTGCTCAATATTTTCCCAAAAAGGTGAAGAGAAAAAAAAATACGTATGAATTCTCTTGATCAATAGAGAAAATTGTTGTAATTGTACTTGAGCTTCCGTTTCTTGCGGTATAAGAATAAGATATAAGAATTATCCTAGGTGACCATTTCCAGATTAATAATTTTCTAGTTATTTTGAAGATTAGACTAATGTAGATTCGTTTCCTAGTTTTAGTAAAAACGCATACAGAACATCACTTTAAAACATTTATTAATCGAATATTTAGTATATAATATTTAATATTGTAACTTTTAGTATATATTATTTTAAAATAAATAGCAAATTTATTACTTGTACTTAATCATTTACATGTTAATGTACATTAAAAGCTAGTATACATTGAATCACTATACATTGAATTAAACACGTTACTGCTCAGTGAGTTTGGTACATGTATGATTTCTGTATACACCACAGAATTCTTATTATTATAAACATATAATGATTAAATAATGCTACATTCCAACATTCAGTGGCAAAAAGAATTTTCTAAGAATTTTTTTATTTTTCATATATATAATTATTATTTTATTATAATTTTTGCAGAATTTCTGTATAAATTTCAAAATTTTATAACTTTTTAAAAAATTTCTTAGATTTTCTGTACGAATTAGAAGATTTTTCAGAACTGCTGAGAAAATCTACATTTTTTTCTAGAATTCTTTATATATGTGAATTTGAATAAAACTTCTAAAATTTAAATAAATTTAAAAAAGGTATTTTTCAGAAGAATCTTTTATTAAATTTAAAATATGAAAAATTCTTCAAAATATGTGACATGAGAATTTTTTTCATCAGGAGTGTTGAAACTCTGTATATGCCATGCGCATTATAAATTCAGCATTGGAATGCAATCTAAAAGTTTTATTCTGTTTATAATCTTTAACGATATTATTGAATGATTATCAATATGATATATTGAATATATATATGATATATTGAATGGTTTATAGACAATTTTTCTATATAAATAACTTATTCATTAACAAAATGATAATAAAATCATAAACACCTTTCGAGTTGTTTACGACTTTGTCGTTATTTTGTTATAGAATAAAAAAAGTTATTTACTAACAACATTTGTTCAATAATAATTTTAAGAATTACAGAATAGGGTTCTTAGACTGCATTCTCATAAATACACTATGTTGAAATAAATACACTATGTTTTATTTAAATTTTCTAAATTTACTTTAAATCGTTATCTAACTGTCTGTATCATTCAAAATTATATGACATTTATTATTTATAAGTTTTAAAAAATTTAATGACACCAGTGATCATCAAATATTGAAAAATTAGATTATCATTAAATCATAATGATAGTCAACATGTTAATTATTAAAACGTCTTGATAACGTGATATTTTTAATAAAATATATAATAGATATTTTATCAAATTATCTATAAAATATTTTCTCTTTCTCTCTCTTTCTCTCTCTTTCTCTCTTTGTTTCTTTTCTATCTTTCTTCTCTCTTGTTCAATTTCTTTATTCTCTTTCTTTATCAATATCTTCTCTAACATTTCTTCCAACTCTATACCTCTCACATTTCTATCACACATACTCCCATATTTTCCTTTCCATTTTATACGCTGCATACCCAGTTAGTAAAATGAAAACAATATGGTAATATCTATTTTGATTTATTAGATGTCACTAGACGTTATTTTATCGTCAATCTACTACATATTTGGATATCTTCTCTCCAATTATATTCCTCTCTCATCTCATTTCCTAATCTAAGCTTCACTACTCGGTGTCTATTTCTCATTTCTTTTTCCGATTCTTTTATCCACTTATACTACTTGTTATATTTGGAATTCACTATTCTCTCTTATCTTCTTTTTGCATCTTTTTTTTCTTCAATATTTATTCATATGAGTTTTTGCCTTCTTACTACAATAATTTTAGAAGTATTCTGCTTACAGACAGAGTGTGCTTCTTCAAAGTTTGACCTATTTCTGAAACATCCTGTACACACTATATATACTATAAATATACTATAAATATACTTTACATTTTACATGCGTGCACGAGCACACGCACATGCACAATAAATATATTGTACATTATAAATATATCCTATACTATATTATATACTATACTATAAATTAAATATAATTAATATATAAACTAATTATATGTACTTTTCTGAATAACAGGAATTAGATAAGGAACAGAAGCACCAAAGTTTGGTCATCTCCAAAAAATGGCACCTCCAAAAGTATTACTTGGACAAAATAGACAAAACAGCACTGCAACCTTGAGAAAAGGAATAACAACTAGGAGTCAAAATTCTTTATTGAATAATGTATTAAAACCATCCCATGTAAGCAGAGAAACTCGCACCAAGCGAAAAGCAGAAGTTTCGCCACCTAAGGAAAAAACGAATAAAAGATACGCTTTTGCAAACATCACCAATGTATGTATTTTACAATTATTTTATTAATTATATAATAATATAAATAATTTAATGGATTTAAATACAACTTTCGGTATTTTCGTTCATTCCTTCCTTATTGCTTATGTCTTGATAACAAGTTACCGAATGTGTAACTAAGGCAGAACTCAGACGCATAGCACATTTCGGTCGATTTTCAACTCGGCTACTACTCCTCTTTTCTTATCTCGCGCTACACCGAATGCCGATTGACACTTGGATGAAACCAAAATGTGTCACAGGTGTCGAGCCTTGAACTAAGGTATGCGATGCTTCGTCTCGGGAATGTCATGAATACGGTTATCGGAGGAAGAGATTTCACAGTAACAAAGCATGCTCCTATCGTATGCATGTGATTCTTGTGACAGAGCATCACATACCTTAGTTACGTACACGTCCAATGGTTTATTGTCAAAACGCAAATGGTGGGAAGAAAATAGTGGATATCGACGAAAATCGGGCCAAAAGTGATTTAAATCACTACTTCAATTTATCCAAAGCGTTTTAATGCTTACATTAATATTTTCATTATACATGTTATATGGTATTATGTCTTTTATTTTATTATATTATCCATATTTCTTCTTTTATCTTATGAATCTGATAGGCCATTACTACGCTAGGAGGGCAAAATCATCCAACAAAAAAAGTAGTTACTCAGTTCAAACCAGTTGAAAGTAATGTTGCTTCAGAGAAACCTGCAGATGTTATTGTAGCAAAAGTTGTACCAGCTAAAATAAAACCAGTGCCTCGTGTTAAGCCAATTATCAAAAAAGATGATAAAACGGAGACTGCCAACAAAGTGTCAAGTAATAATAGACGAAGTGCAGATTTAGAGAAATCAGAAGATAACTCGTTATACGTCAGTGCTTTGGAAGATGTTAATGATAGTATGAAAAGGACTCGCAGAAGCAGTAATAAGGTAAACAATATTTTCTCTGATATATTATTGCATATGATATCTTCGAATTCACATTTTCTTTCAATTTCATTTATTTGCGAAAACTTATTAAAAATTTCGAAATTTATTTTTTAAACGAAGGAAAATGTCAAATTTTGATCGTTTTCCAATTATGAGGTTTCGAAATGTACAAATTTATATCATACTAGAGAGCTATTTAAGCAGAGTCGAGTGTATTGCTTATTTTGGGAAAATATGGGAAAAATTGTAATCAAAGACGATGCTATTTATTGATAAAAAAAATTGTTAAATAAATATGATTGCCACAGACCTTAAAAAACAGAAAATGTCTTTGAAAGATATAAAAGAACCTGGAATTTTAAACTTTGCTCACATTTTCTTTAAATATTCTTATTCTAAAAATTACTTATTTTTTATAAATATTATATTTATTATATCTATATGATTATAACAATTATAATCAAATGCATTTAAAACTCACGCACTTTACAAATCCTTTCTTATTATGAGGAGGCAAGAAAAAAGAGATTTTCTTTTTAGGCAAAGAAAAACTATATTATAGTTTTGAAAAACTCTCGAAATTAAATAGAGTATGCAACAATAAGAATATGCAATCAAAAATGTTTTCATTCGAAAAAATTGATGTAACTTTGATTTGACTTTTATGAAACAACTTAAAATCAAATTGCTAACATTACTAAATACATCACTTTGTATTCTAACTTTTGTTTGAAACATTTTTATCAAAAAAGCATATTTTTCTAGATATTTAGCTATCCCGAAACATTCCGAACACTCTGTATAAAATAAAAATATTTTAGACGTTTATTTATGTCAAATTTATATTTTTTATTTTAGTTTTAACGTTATAAGTTTATAGGAACTGAAATGTCAATTCGAAAATAAATATTTTCTCAAATTAATATTATAAATTTATCATCCATGCTATCAGTTCGCATCAATCATTATTTGAAAAAAAATAATGTGATTACTTTTTACATCTCAGTTTGTATAACCGAATAGTAATCAAATGAAAATTTGATGACAAGAAATGATATATCTGTCGCAATCGGAAATATTTATTTGAACCTTCAGATGATATTAAAATTCAACTGAGATAACAATTGATTCAACTGAAAACAATTGATCATGTAGAAATATCCTATAGAAGTCTTTTGATTCTTACAATCGAGTTTTTGTTTGGTTTCAAACAATGAAAACTTCAGTTACATTTTTTCAATTTTTTTCCATATAATTTAATGTTTAACTTAATTTAGTTTAATTAAACTTTGTTATAATTAAGATATTTTATCAAATTTGTTTTTTGAACTATAACATTAAAATATGTCAAAGCAATATTAACAAAATAATTAATAATTTGATTACAAAATAAATAATTTCTTATTCACAACCTTTTTATTTCAATCACTCTTTTACGTTATAAATGCATTCGTTTTTCTAAATGCATTCATTTATTTTTTTGTTAGTTTGAATTTGTGTTCAGGATTATATCATATTTCTAAGCTGCTATTTTTGTATTGTTTCTAATGATATAGGCTATATTTCTTGCAATTCCTGCTTCTAAACATTAAAATTCAAGATTACATATTGGTCATGGAGATAATTCTTCACTGTCGTCTGAAAAACATGAAAAAATCACGGAATTTCAAAATTCATTTTCTGTAGCAACCCTGGTAAAATACCAAGTATACCAGACATTAAGCAACGAAGACTATATTAATTATTTAAATATGTTAATTAAAATGATAATAGTATGTTTATTATTCAAAGCAAGGATTCGAAACCAAATGATTATTCTGTATCGGATTCTTCGTCACTCGTCAATTGTTTGAAAAACTTCTACAAGTTATACGCGTTTAAGTAACAATTCTTATTGCTTAATTCCTGGAATGCCTTGATATATTACTCAACTTTTTATCAATAAATGCGAAAGCGTTAGATTTATTGTGTCTTTGTGTGATCATGATTTCTCCTATATTTTCGATATTTCCTCAAAATAAACAATACTCTCGACTTCGCTTAACTAACTCTTTAATTTGATATATAATTTATCTCGAGACTTCTTCGTGGCTGGAAAATAATCAAAATTTAATTTTTTATGTGATTTTTAATACACACACGCGCGCGCACACACACACACACACACATTTGTATATGTGTGTACACATTTTTTTTAAAGATTTAAGAAATAATTTCTTAACCTGAGACAGGATTACATATATTTTACTGTACCATTCATTATATTTTATTTTACTTTATTCTTGTATACTTATATATATTTGTGTACTAATTGATTAAATGTATACAGATTGATGAAAAGATTAATGACAAACAAATAGAAAAAGATGAAAAAAGAGAACCTACACCTCCTGCGAGTAAGAATAAAGTTTCAGCCGCCTCCTTGTTGATCGCTGTACCTGTAAGACAGTTACCCGAAGGCGTCCAATGGGACTTTGATGTCGAGAATTGGCTAGATCCATACCAGGTATCATACTACGCAATGGACATCTTCGAGTATCTGAAGGAACGAGAACGTTTATTTCCCATCGGCGATTATATGGATCGGCAAATATGTCTCTCGCAGTGGATGAGAGCGCTACTGGTCGATTGGATGGTCGAAGTTCAGGAGTCATTCGAGTTGAATCACGAGACCCTGTATCTGGCTGTGAAACTGGTCGATCTATACCTGACAAAGATGACAGTCGGGAAAGAGACTCTACAATTGCTCGGCGCTGCAAGTCTTTTCATAGCAAGCAAATTTGACGTAAATTTTATAATTATATCTCTATCACGCAAATTTTTGCCTAATAAAATTGTACTCGCTTCGAAGAATAAGCTTAATAATGAAAACTTCTTAACTTTGGCTTTAGGAAAGAATACCACCAATGGTGGAAGATTTTTTGTATATATGTGATGGCGCTTACACTCAGAGGGAGTTGATTAAAATGGAAATGAATGTTTTAAAAGTAGTCAATTTTGACCTGGGAATACCTCTTTCTTACAGATTTCTTCGTCGTTATGCCAGGGTAAGCAATGTACAGAGCTACCAATTTATACGGAGTATACCAGAAATTATTATATCCCAGGATTTAATGAATATACATATTAGGCGATATATATTACTTCTTCCATGAATGAAATAATTTCCTTTTGAAAGAAAAGGTTGGTTTTACTACTCGAAATTATATTTAAAATTAATATTTTTATATAATACTTTTGGAGCCGTAGGTATTAATGAGGCATAAGGCATGAATAACTTATTTATAATAATCATCCAACAAATGGAAGATCCGTGTTTGATTCCTCCGAGCCTGAGTAGCAAAAGCATCCGATATTTTTTTCTTTTAATATGTGAATTTTATTTATACTCAATTATAGATAAGAAAGAATATATGTTACATAAGTACACATTACTTCCATGAAAGAAAGTCTAATTACATTCTCCTGTTGGAAATTTTAATTATTTATTTTTATTTAGTCCCCTAAAGACTATTTTTTAAATCTAATAGAATATCTTATTCGCGAATGGAATCTATATAAATGTGCAACTAACTCGATCACTACTATCTGAAAATAGTGTGCCAAGGTCTCCATGCCCACGTTAACTTTGGCTCGGTACATATTGGAACATTCGCTGATGGATTATACGATGATCAGATTCAGCGATAGCAAAATGGCAGCGGCGGCGTTGCTATTAGCGTTGCTAATGAAGGATCTAGGAGGATGGAATTCAACATTAGAATACTATAGTGGTTATAAACTTGACGACATAAGAGATGTTTGCAATCTTTTGAATCGGAGCTTGCACAAGAAGCATAAAGAAACATTAAAGACTGTTCACAGTAAATACAGCCACAAGTAAGTGTGTGTGTGTGTGTTTTATTTAAATTTAATTTTTTTTATGTATTTTCTTTATATGCATACAACATATTTTTCTCTTGCTTTATTAATATTCATTCTATTTTGCATTTTAGGATTTTCTTCGAAGTAGCAAAGCTGCCCCTAAAAGAGACTTTAGACATATAAATAGAAAAAGTACAATTAAGAGTAAAGCAACTGAAGTAACTTGTAAGTTAAAGAAAGTTTGAAATTCAGCATAAGTACAGACAGATGAATTATCTTGATAACATAGCATTAGGGATTAAGACTAGTCCTATCAACAATTGTTAGACATCTTGAATGTTTGTTAAGTGTTGTAATGTTAGCTCGCAAATGGCAACGCTGCTCTCTAAATTGTGTAATGCGTAAAACAGAAGCGAATAACGTAAAAAATCTCGAATACGTGTCAAAAATTTTGTCACGAAACTTCACCGAGTTTTTTACGGGTACACTAGATAGCACTATATATTGACTCATCTTTATTATTATTATTATTATTTATATATATATATATGACGCGATAATCTCTATATCACTTTACAGTCTTTACTATTTGTATAAGTCCTTTACTAATTCTTTTTCTTTTTTTTTTTATTAAAAATTTATTTTAGCGCCACGCTTTTATACCTTGCGAAATGTTTTCTCAAACCAAGATTTGATGTCGGATTTTTTTCGATATGCGAGAATAGACTGAAAAGTAATGCACGTGTGGTCGAATTTGGCTTGTGAACGAAAAGCTGTGTATTTTCAAAATTTAAAAGAAAGAAAAGAATAAAATTTATTTATATTTTTTTATATGACTGTCTTACAATCCATTAAATTTTTCCTAATGGAAAATATTTTTACATGACACTATTATTCGCTTAGCTTCGCCATCTGGAAGAGTAAGCCTTTTAAATCGAAAGAAAAAATGTCAGACCTGTCTACCTGAATTGAATGTTTTACGCCTGTCACAGCAATCTTTATTGCGAAATTCGTACGTAATTTTAAAGCGCTTGGGTTCACATTTACGAAAGTTTATTGTTCAAGAATGCACCACGGTTTAAGCAACAGCGTCCATGCCCTAAACAGTCTTTACATAATGACTAAATTTTATTAGATCGCACACACTAGATCTAATTAGCACAATATATACTTGATTCCGATGATTGTTTGAGAATCATTGAATAGAACAAATTTATTAAGACTTAATAGACACAATGTGTTAGTCTTTACTCTTATTCTCTCTCGTATCTCACGATAACTGACTGTGTGCGTTGCTTTTCAGCCTGTCTCCTCGTAATTAACTTTAATCTTTCGATGCCTTTGACGAAAGATATTTTAGGATCATACTGCCGATTGATATTGCGAACATGATTACGTGCAAGCGAACGATCATGGGACAATTCTCATTGAAGATACCGTCATATAAAGGGTGTGGCGCGTTGTTATGTATCATTGTTGTATTTACAGTTAGGCTTTCATATTTCTTCCTCGTCAGGAACAAGCTTGCTTTTCTTGTCTTTCTCCTTCAGTCTCCACACATTCCAATATTGACGGTTTAATCATTAGAATATGATTGGAAGCTGAAAAGGAAGGAAGATAGAAAAACTAATTCATTCCTGGTAGGGAAATGCACCGGAAGCCCGACTGTACGTAGACAGTCTGAACGAAGCTTACGTTGTTGGATGAGAAACTCGGATTTCTGTTACAGTCATGAACGAAGAAACAAAATATTTATCGTAGACAATCGGATCAAAATGAAAATTAAATTGCAGATAGAATATGTCTGATCTTAGAGAACATGTAGCGATCTAATCTAACTAGTATTTCTACATTATGGCAATTTGTGTAAGGTATGATTTAATACCTGTTTTGTACATTTAGCGAAGTAAGATCTCTATCGAAACTCGTAATTACTAAATTTATGAACGGCAAATGTCAGCTGTTTTCGCTACCAAATGTGGTTTATTCAAAGTATATTCAAAATCGGGGCGTCAAAGTACCAATCATATAACCTTTTCCCTAAAGCGGAAACGTGAAGAGTGAAAGAAATTTGTTTCCGCCCTAGGGAAAAAGTTAACCGGTATCAAATTAAGCTACCGTTAACTTATTATGAAGATATACCTATAGTTCGCTACTTTAAGGATCAAAGAAAGAGAAAAGTTGATTTATATTTATTCTCGCATGCCAAAACATAAGTGTAATAAATTTGAGACTCGCAATTCATAGATCCGTTTCGAAACTTGTATAATAATGTGACACAATTCTTTTTTCCGAACGAAAACATTCAGGTACAAGTCAATAGGAATCGAAAAAAAAAAAAATCTGTGATATCAACATTCGCTCATAAAGCAAGATAGTCGCACGACCGAAGCGGCGAGTGCGTATTTTTCTCTTCCCAAAATGCAGGGTGGCCACGAAATCCTCTAATGTGAAGTTGAATGGCTCAATAGAGAATGAAATAAGTCCGTGATTTGAACGCTTTATTTTGGATTTGGATTTTGCGTCTAAAACGCACCTATTGCATTCCAGCGTTTCGACGGGGAGATGCTTATCATTTGACACTCTTACAATATAATCTATTTGTATAATTAATATCATTTATTTATATTTTGAATTTGAAGAAATACAAAACAAAACATTAAAAAAAAATAATATAAAAATCTTTTAGCATGTATAAAAAATAAAATACTTAGAGAAATAAGAGTATATACATATAATTAATTACCTAATAGATCAATATTCATGATTACTTTCATAACCAAGTTCCATGTGTGACATCCTTTGTATTTCTTATTGAATGATAAAAAGCTCAAATATTCGGTATATGATAAATATATATATAGCATATTTGACAATAATGACTAATTATACAAAATGGAACAAAAGATTTTATGGCTACCCGGTATAATGCATGCAGTAATTACTCAGTATTTATGATTGCTTTTAAGTGAAAATATAATGATGTAACGCGCACCTTCGGAACATTAACTCCTGTTAGATTTCTTAGTTACCTCCAAAAAAGCGAATATATAAATAAAAATGACATATACTGTACATATATAATCACTCGCAGATTTTCATCTGTATATATATTGTACCCATAATTAATTAGGACAAAATTAAAATAAATTTATGTAACAAATATATATATGAAAGATACATGCGCGATCATAAAATTTGGTCTAAATTAAGCTAGTATGTATTATAATTAATAATATATTTTTTTACTATTAATAAATTAACATTTATTATGCTGAGATAAAAGATGTGTGTGTATGTGCATTATAAATGAGATGTAATTTAATAAAATCTATTAATATCTTAACTCGTTATGAATTATTTTATAAAAAAATATCAAGAAAAAGAAATCTTTTTTATTATTAATTCGTTCTTAGTCAAAAAGCGATTTAAATTGCAATGTATACTTCAGAGATATTTGTGAATCAATTTCTGTTTTAAACATAAATTATGGTTTTTTATTAATCGTAATAAATCAAATTTCATAACTTTATTTCAAATGTTTTCTTTATAAACATTAATAGTTAAAACATTTGTTAATAATTAATTATTATATCAAGAATTATAAAGCCTACATCGCAAATGTATCAGAAACATAAAAATTTCTTTCCGAAAAATATTTACTCCAATATTGCATGCTTTTTAATGCTCTCCATAAATAATAAATATTAAATAATAAATACATACTTTTAAATTCAGTAAAAATCAGGTACGTACTTATTATTACTAGATTCGGTTTTTACATAATTTTATATATTTTTGTATATTAATCGAATATCTGCTGCTTTAAAATTACCATTGACGAGAAGTTTATTGCCGCTTATAAAATAATTGCAAAGAAATAATATTTTTGCTTCCGTGTTCGTATAAATATTGTTAAAATTTCTCTAAATGTATTAAAAATGAAAACTGTGTATGTTTGTGTTTGCGCGCGCACGCACGCGTGTGTGTGTGTGTGAGAGAGAGAGAGAGAGTATATAAATTCGATTGACCGAAAAATTCGTATGAGCGGATGTTCTTTACAAGTATTATTTCGTTGTTAAAATGTTTGAAAATATATGATTATACAATGTGAAAAGTGACATGTCATTTAGCAAATATTTGATTGAGATCATATCTTTGGACAGAATCGGATAAGTTAGTCTTAACTAAAAATTATCCGTAAATTGAGTTAAAGTTAGTATAAGATTAACTTAATAATTAATTACGTTAAAAGTCGCATGAACAAAAAGCTAATTTAGTTAAAATGTTGTGCATTAAGATTAAATTAATTTATAAATTAAAAAGTCAATTTTAAAAAACATTATTTGTATTACATTAAATGTAAATGTTTGAAATTAGATTACTCTAAACGAAAAAAATTACAATATGTGGATTCTCGAATAAATTTAATATTTTATTTACAAAATAAGTCTATAGAATATCAAAAAAATACATTCTTGTATTAGAAATGTTATTTTTTCTTTAAATTAATTATAAAAACTAATCAATAATAGTTAAAGAATTATGCAGAAAGAATTACATAAGAAATATAAATGAAGATAGTGATTATTAGGTAAAGATTAATTATCATAAAAGAATACCTGTATTATGTGTTATTTAATTTTAATTTAAAATTTTAATTAACGAAACAGTGCTTTAAAATAAATTTCTTTGTTTCCTCTCTCTTTGAAACTCGAAAAAAATGCGAGCAACTTTGTACTAGCAAGATATGACGTCCATGACTTTTTCTAATTGTCTAATGTTTAAAATTTTATAGAACAAAAATATTGACAATTAAACATTAAAAAATTTTAACTGATTAAAAAAGTTAATAAAAAGTTAAAATTAATGTATTTTACAAAATAACTAGTTGAACTTAACTCATTTGAAATTAATTGCGTTAAGTTAAAAGTTATTAATTCTTTTAGTTTATTACTTAACTTTTAACTAATTAACTAGTTGTCTAACTTTGATCACATCAACACCAACTGGACATTGGCCGTGGATGCGAAAGCGCTATAAACGCTTCGAAGCATTTGATTGATTAATCAGAAGAAAAATTTTTCACTAATTGACCAATCAAATAATATTTCAAAGCATTTGTAGCATCAAGTGAACCTATAGTCCATGTCGTCCTTCAAAGAAAGGATGAGATTTTAAAAGAAGAAGAAGTTTGATTGAGATCTGTTGAGTTTCTACGTTGTTGCTAAGATGTGAAGACGAAAGATAAAGAAGTGCATCTTCGGTATATGAAGTTCTTTATTACAGCAAAAGAAAAGACGCTGTACAGACAACGAAAAAAATTTGTAAAATATATAAAGCTGATGCCATTGCTTTACCAGCCATTGAGAAGTGATTCGCAAAATTTGAAGCGGGTAATTTTGACTTTAAAAACGCGGAGGATCAGAGTAAAGACCTTGGAAGAATTGGCCGTAGATAATGACTAAATCAAGACACTATCGAAAGAACCCACAATATACGATTCGGAAGATAGCAAAGATCATAAGCATTCCAAAAAGTATCGTAACTATTCTATCGGTCGTAACTATTTAGTGAAGCTTACTTTTCTCACTGTAATATTTGAATTCCACCTGAATTGTTTGAAAAAAAAATTTCCGAATTTCCACTTGCGATATGCTGCTGAAAAGAATAAATCATCACCTATTGCGATATACACTGTTCTGGAGTAATCATGATCATATATTTTTTTAGTATTTCTTTGCTCCATTTGACATGCGCCCTTTTCCATCAAATTGTGTTATTCAACAATTTTCTGACGCCAAGATAATCATGTAAGATCATTTTGATTTGTGTCATATCAATGCCTAGAAGCCCCTTAATTTCTCTAAATCGTGCAATGATCTTCCTACAATAAGTTGCGCTTATGATTGACGTTTTCAGAAGTAACCACCGTGGCAGAACGGGTTTCGTCACTGAATTCTACATACGCTTGAAGTTCGCATACCAATCATAAACAGTTCTTTGGGAAGGTGTTTCATCGCCAAAAGCAGAACAAAGACTTTCGACTTTTATGCATTGTAGAGTTAGCTTCTTAAAGTGGCGCAGAAATTTTCTCATGATAAATCCATTTTGTCGAAAACGTCAACTTTGAACACGTCTGGCTGAACGAATGAATATTTTTTTGCGTCAAAAGGCACAGTATCAATAAAATTGTGAAATTAAGTGAACGTATTTTAATATGATATAACGCCGATCTTGAAACTTTCGGAGCTACCTACGTAGCCAATTGTGAACAAAAAGGCATTGTATTCCACTAAGCAATGCCAGATCTTACACATCTGTGGTCATCTGAAGTTGGACTACGCATTTAACCGGAATGTTCACATCTATCATACTCGGAAATTGCGCCAATTACTTATTCTAGCCTTTATGAAATTCTTTGGACGGAAAAACATTCGACAGTTTGTAGACAGTAAAAAATCATGTACTTCTTCAAACCAACCAAGGACGGATTCCTATAATTACCTGAAACATGATTAAAATAATGCAACAAAATTACGAATATCGTCTTAAATAAAGTTTTCATTTAATACTCGAAAATTGTATTTAATTTTGACCAAAAAAAACTCATACGAACTTTTCGGACAACCTAATAGATTATTTGAACAAAATTTGTTTTGTGTGTGTGTGTGTGTGTGTATTTGCGTGCGCGCGTGTATAAATTATATATTACTCTTTTTTTTTTAATTTACTTCCTCTATAACGACTCATTGTAAAATACAAGCTATCTTCTTAATTTGCTTGGTAAATTATATTATATTTATTTATTTTTTTCAATAAATTATCCGATTTATATATCGCATTCGCTATAATAACGACACAACTCAAAAAACAAAGTTTTCCAAAAAGTAAATTTAAATATTTTGAATCACTAAAATTTTGTAATTTTGAAATACAATTTTGATAACTGATTGGAAAAATAAATGTATATAAATTTTTAAATATTTTTTTTCTTTTTGTTTCCGTTTCTTTGCAAGCAACTAAAAATATGAAAATTTTGAGCTATGTCATCGTTGAAACAAATGAGTAATATCTTCTAAGATTTTTCATAAATACGTCTCTAGTATCCAGAGGATGTCAAAACACGTCCTGACATTTATATTATTCCAGCAGATTATTCCAAAAAATCGAAATCCAATATGTATATATCACAATGCTTCAGTCTTCGCTATAATATACGTCTCATTCAATATTCTTTTGTCGAGACTGAGGCACAAGTAGTATTTTCAGTTACATGAATAGAGAGTGGAAGATAAAAGAAAAACTTCTACACTACGAGTCCCTACCCCTAGTATACGTTTTTATCCAATAATGTCCACCTTCAACTAGTCTGGCAGCCTTCTACATCGAATACGTCAGAAGTCATAATTAAGCTCGGATAAATTGACTTTCATTTTACATCTAATAAATCTTCTAAATATCAGTATTCAAGAAATTTTTATCTCTTATTAATATCTTATTAATCTCTTATTTCTTGAATACGTTATCCTTGAATATACATATTTTATAGATTAGTTAGATATCCCAAAAACAACAGAAAAGTCCAAAAGATATTTATAAAACCTGAATATCTCTTAGAATTTTTTTATTGTGCGAAATAAGTAATTTTATAAGATATCTTTTGGACTTGAATGGCTTGTCGTATATGTTCAATATACATATCCCATTCTGAATAACGCGACAAAAAACGTTCTCGTCATTCGTCAGGGCTTTTCATCCCTTGAAATTCGTCTAGCGTGCAATCTTACGCATCGAGGACATTCGAACTTGTCAGAGTTGTGCTTGCAATCAATATGGAAGCATGCGCCGCATTTTTCACATCGTATTACTTTTGACAGATCCCACGGAAATATCACGTCCTTAGAACAACATAACTCGCACACGAATCCTCTAGCTTGGCATAACTGAAAGAAAATGCGTAAATAGTATAATTCTGCATTAACAATTAAATCATTCAATATCTAGGGATGAATAATTTCGTCGATGTAGAATAAGAAATTCAAGAATGAGAAATAATTCAAAATCTTATTTGGACTTATATACTTGTATGTTCTCTCTGCCATTAAAGAAGTCATAAATAAAATTTAAACTTAAAAGACTCTAACAAGCTCTTTCAAAATTAATATAATTATTTGCAGAATTAAATCTTTTTAAATCATCTTTTTAAATTGAAGATTAAAATAAAAATTGAATTGTTCAATTGATTAATCGTAATACCTCGCAATCTACAATATGTGCGCAACAAATTTGAACGAGTTCCTGAAGCCTGACGTACAACACACCGAGTTTGACATTTATTAAATCTTGAATTGAGTACACATGCGGATCGTTTATGATATAACTTGGCTCTTTCTTCAGCACATCTTGAAGGCTATAACACAGAATGTCATCAAACTATCAAACCCATTCACAACGTAACAAAAAAGACTGAGATTTACCTGGTCCCAAATCGACACGTGAATAAAAAATCCTTCAGGAAGAATAACTTTGTGCGTAGAAGTCTCGTTTTGTCCAACTGCTTTATTCGTCTATATAGTAGCGGATTCAAGTCGTTCACTTGGAACAGCGGGTCCGACATCATCTGATCTAGCAATCGATATGAGAAATTCGACACAGGATATCTGCGGAGCATCAAGAAATATTAAAGAAACCTTGGCATATTTTGTTTAGTTTTGAACAATTTTCAAAGAAATCCTACCGATTAAAATCCCATTTCGATAGAATTTTCCCTGGTATAAATGCCACCTGATTTGTGTGACATCCCGTGCAGAAGTATCGACCCAGATACTCGCAGTATCGAAACCGGTTCGCATATTTCACAGCGACCTTCATGCCGCAACCCGCGCACCTATAATTCTGCTTGGCTATCAACATCCGTCTTCTGAAAGAAAAATAATTGAAGCATTGACTAAGCAGAAAAATTATCGAGTTGCAGCAAGGGAAAAGAATATAAATGTTCACAAAATGAAGGAAAGCTAAACAAGTATCTGTATACGCAATGAAATCCAGTATAGATTGCATTGTTATTTATAGAATCTATGTACATTTTAAAGATATTATAAATATTATTTGAATTCATATTTATAATGCAACAATATTCTTATTGTTTAAGAGTGAATAAAAAAACACTAAAAAATAACACTAAGAGATTTACAAAAATTATTCTTCTCTCTTTGCACTTACACTGGTGGTGGATGAGGTGTGAAAATAATCTGCGGGCGCGGCGGGGCCCATTCAACTGTCCCTCTCAACGGGATAGTCCTCGCATCTTCAATCTCGACTTCATCAGGACTGACTGGCCAGCTCTTCGGCAACGGTAACAAGCGTTGTGGCGCGTCTTTCTCCGAAACCAACCACTGCAACTCGCTGGCCCTTGGCAGCTGTTTCTCACTAAAGCGACTGATAAGGGATAGAGCTACCCCCTCGGCAGACACGCTACTCTCGCTCATATTGGAGTCTGTGGCAAACCTCGCCGCACGCGATTCCGCGTCCGAGAACAATGACGCGGTCGACACGGACATGCCGCCGTTCCTCAACCTTCGCTCATCGTCCAATTCGGAGTCCTCCGTTGACACGCTGTCCGAGGAGTTACTCGAAGACGTGGACAACGGGCTAACGCTCTGATCGGTGGTCGTGGTCGTGTCGGTCCTGCCATCGCTGAGCAGATCACCGCGACTCCAACGTCCGCCTTGACACTTCTCCTCCTGGCGTTGCCGGCGTCGCAGTCGGATTCGTTGTTTCAATCGGTTGATCTCCTCATCGCTCTCGTCATCGGCCGCGTCGTCCAGCAGACGTCGCTGCAACCGATTGCACTTGACTTGCTCGATTGCGGCAATCATAGCCTCGCAGACGCTGAAGTGCGCGTTTTCGCGGTCCAACTCGGCATCGTGAGCGCGCGAGAACCGCGCCGAAGACAGGAAGCTGGTCAAACTCTGACCCTCAGCCGGACGTGGGAAGTAACCGGTTGCCATTGGCTGCACACTACTGCCACCGTCCTCCATGAAACTTTTCCGCGGCGTACGAATGTCCTTTTGCCCTTCTACTTCCGAGCTCCAGGAGCCCGTAAACTCGGGTGCCGAGCCCGCTAAGAAGGACGTCTTTTTGCGTGTCGTCCATTGGTGCAACATCTCCGTCTTTATCTCCGCCGATTCTGTGATTGTGATCGATTGTGTCTCCTCAACCATGTTCCGGACTTTCTCGTGAACGCTGGAAAGAGCCTCCGAATTATCGGAGGTTTTTTTACTCCGTCTAGTCTTCGTTCGATTCCTCGTCTTTCTGACGGGTGTTTTCGGTTTCGCTGTAAGTTTATCCGTGTTGGAATCAACGGGCTGTTTCGAATCCGAATAATTGACATTGATGATCTCCGCCAATTCAATGGTACGAGGTCGGTTACTGCTATTATTGCTACTGTTGCTGCTTTCTTGAATTGTTGACGAGATTGTGGCTGAATTTTCTACGATTGCGATACTGTGACTCTTGACCAAGGCGGGCAAACTGTTCCACGTTTTCAGAGGTACATCGTCGATCTTGGAATCTCTTTGTGCGTCATTGTCAGTAATAGCTTGTACGGATTTTGACATCTGACTCTCAGCGCTGTTCGTATCGCGCGACACAGACTGTGTCGAAACCTTCAGTTTGTCTAATTGAGATCTGCTGAGAACACTCGCGCTTATGTCTCGCGCAAAGATGTGATTGACGCCAGAAAAATTTACCGGATATGAGGACGAGCGACGATGTCGTCTGGGACTTGCTTTAGGAGATATCCATGTTGGCAAAAACTGCACGTTAAAATAAAAAATAGAAAAGTGAAAAAAAATGATTAAAATCCACACTATATTATCATGTATTTAAATAAAGCAAATTTTTGAACTCCAAAATCAGAAGATTTTTAATCTTAGAGTTTAAATTTCTATAATTTTTTTATATATAGAGATTAGGAGGAAAAAAGATTCAAGAGAAAATTGATATAGAATTTACAGCTCTATATGCATTTACATTGCACAAAATGAGAAAATAACGCTTAAGACGCTTCTTACCAAGCAGGGATCGATTTCTGCAAGCAGTTTAGGCTGATTCCTCTCAACTGCTCTTAGATACAAAAGCGTCGCCTCTGCCAAATTCTCTTGACAAAGGAAGGCCCACGATTCCAGACAAGAAAGCAAATGTTCTTTATCTGACAGAAGCCATGATAATTTATGTGACAGGGAATGACTCTCTAAACTGTAAATTAATGCTCTAAATTAGTATCTGTTCATCATGATAAGAAAGCTTCTTAAAGTATGGATATAACCAAAAATATATCTCACCCAAATACACGTATTACATATTTAATAAACAAAGAAGTTACCTTTTGTATAACCACAACATGTCCTTCTTGGATGTTATCCTAGTTGGCAAGTTGCTTAAATAATCCTCGTTTTCCGACAATATTGGTGACGTTGCCAAAGATGGTTGAAGCCAATTCAATCCTTGAATGAATATCCAACAATCCGGCTCACCCTTGTAAAAATTTGTTTACAACATAAGATTTATGTAACAAGATTTTTTCAGACAATATACGTAAGGCAATTTGTATCTATAATTATTGTAAATTCTTTTATCAACAGCCTTTTGATATTAAAACCTGATTATTTAACAATAAATATATTTAAAATTGACGTAACTGAAATATATAGAAATAATTTATAATAAGTAATCATAATTAAATCATAATAAGAGTAATTCTAAGAGGATCTTCAATAAAGAAGCTTTGAGAGCGACAAACTCAACTGACGTTGGGATCAAATATGCGACATCCGTGCTTGAATATCCGTTCCATTATGCTGTGCAGCCGATTCAGGCCACCATAAACGTCCCACACGTTGGACACCCCATCGATAACCAGACCCTCTACAGTGGATCGAAGACTATGGAGGAGCTGCCACTGTTCCTTATTATGAGTATTCTCAGACATTCCTGCTGACAGCAAAATCATCAATATTTTTTTGTCTACAGATACAATCTGTCACAAATTTCTCTGCTCACCTAATTGTGATCGATTATGACAATCAAGAGGCAAGTTTTACCACAAGGCTGATACAGCCTCTGACGTAAGTGAGATCTTTGCTCATCTTTCTCGCGTCTCCTCTGCGAGAGACACGACGAGATGCTCTTTATAAATAAATTAACATCTCAATCGTGCAAGTATAAATTAATGCGGAGCGGAATTACCAGCTTGACACACAGGCGTTCAATCAGACCTAAGTGAGAAGCGAAAGTTACTGTGACGGTAGCTCCTGGTTGCCAGAACATTCACCGTCACTCACTGTGTCGGAGCACTCGGAGCTCGCGTGCTCCGATACTAGAGCGGATTACGCACTTTCCCGCGACAGCTGCTCGCCCCGAACCGACACAACACGCGATAAACCGTAACAATGGGCGGGCAGCTGCCGCCGTGTGTACATACATTACATATACATACTTGATTACGGATAATCGTGATAAGCTATCATGTGATTCAAGAAACGTTGTGTTTACTCTGGTAACTACAGGTAACTATAATCATTGGATCACGGAACACACGAACACGAGAGTCCATTATCCTTGTGTATGTATGTATGTATGTGCACACACGCGCGCGCGCGCGCGCATACACAACCACACAAAACACACACACACACACACATACGCACGCGCCACACGCGCGTGCGCGCGCGCGTGCGCGCGCGCACACACAAAACACACACACACACACACACACACACACACACACACACATACTTTTCGAGATTTGTTATCGATGGTTACCAATGGTGTTACACTAAAGACGTTCCACTTGACGCTCGTAATGATTGCGAGCATCATTTGTCTTCATTTAACATTAGATGAACAACAAGGATGAAATGATTCCAAGAGCATCGCGAGCGTCAAACGGAACGCAGCCTAAACCTTGGATTAGCACAAGGAATTCTGCAATATCGACGATTAGCGCGTAATTTGAACTGTCTCCTATTTTTTAGTCACCCTGCATTCACCGAGGATATAGCACACTTTTATCCCATGGATGTCAACGGATTGTCATTTTGGGATATCGCAATAATTATAAGATATCCTGAATGATTTCAGTTATCTAACGGATATCCAGGGGATGTACAAGTGTCCACATGTGTGAGATCCTACGGACGAAATGGAAATATCTTAAAATACTACATGGAAGTGAGAAATATGTTATTGTTCCATTATTACATAATGAACATGAATTATTCTAAATGATATGTCAAATATTTGTAATTTGTACTCTTAATATAACGTTTAATACAATAAAAGTCTTTATAATATTTTTTTGTATTTATTTTTTCTATTGTTAAAAATTAATACGCAATGACACAATGACACAAATACATTGAATTCTATTTTTTCGAATGTAATTTATCTTAGAGTTTATTTAAGTTTATTTAAATTAATTAAATTTAATTGTAAGATACAATTGTTTATATGCCAATAATAATTATGACATTCTTTACTTCTAGTTTTAATTTTGGCATTCTTCATTTGCAAACCTTTGCTGTGTGCTGTACAAGTTTTGGGAGACTACTTTTTTCAACGAATAATATATATATATATATCCTTTGCTGTTAATGGATTAAAAAATACATTTATAAAATAAAATTTCCAGTTAATAATAAAATATATTTTCCAGTTTTTGTATTTTTTATTTATATATTATATAATAATATAATTGAGCATGAAATAATTAAAATTTATGATACATAACGCGTTACGTGCGAGAAATAAGCTGCTCATATTGTAAAATATATCATTGCTTGGTACAAAGCTAAAGGATATATGATAGAATCCCACACAACACACAATTCTCGAAGAGATGTCTAAAGATGTCTTGAGTACGTTCTCAGGACGTCTCTCGGAGAACTGTGCTCTGTGGATATATTTGAATATGATAGGATATCGTAAAATATTAGCGTGCGTCTATGATATCACAACATGTGTTATTTAGTTTTTTATTTTTTCCTCTTCTCCTTATTGAAATCTTTTTTCTGGGTTCAAATAAAATTCAAATCATTTTCGAAGAAGATGAACAACCAGCCAACGTTCATACCACGCTGAAATCACCAGTTCTCGTCTGATCACTGAAGTTAAGCAGCGTTGGGCACGGTTAGTACTTGGATGGGTGACCGCTTGGGAACACCGTGTAACGTTGGCGTCCAATTTCTTTTTTGCATTTTTTTTTATTGCAGCAGAAAATAAAATATAGATATTTTATTTATAATTAATCTTCATATTTAATTGAAATCTTGAAATAAAAAGAATTATTATTTATTTAATTATTTATTTAAAATTAACTCTAGGATATCTTAATATCTAAAGAGTTGAATTTTTTGTCCGAATAATAGCAAATGAATTTAGTTCTAATTTATTTAACTTTAATTAAAATTATTGTCAGTATTATAAATATTTGAATATTTTATTAAAAAAAATAAAAAGAAAGTAGGTTTATGCTAATTTATTATGTTGCATCACAGGTGATCATCGCATAATAATGATGTCATTGCATATTTTAACAGTTGTATGTGTCAAAGGGTTAATAGTGTAATAGTAACAGAGAGTATAACATTAATTGTATGCATTTTTAAGTATTTAATATTCATATTTAAACAAGTATAATATAATAATAAAAGACAAAAAATTAAAAGCTAAAAGCACGCGCGAAGCGCGCAGACATCTGTGATGTCTAGTATTAGTTAAAATTAGCTGAACTTCTAAAAACGACACACGTCCAATTGCCACGAATTTTGACAGAAATACTTTAAATTATGTCAAATAAGTTTTAGTTGAAATGGATTTCTAGCCATAAAAAAATTTAATACCAAAAATGTTAAAATAAATAATGTTAGAAAATCCACCTTCAATGACATATATTGTCAAGGTTTATGATCTTATATTTTATTTCTCGCTACAATAAAAGAAAGGCAAAAAAAAAATTGGACGCCAACGTTACACGGTGTTCCCAAGCGGTCACCCATCCAAGTACTAACCGTGCCCAACGCTGCTTAACTTCAGTGATCGGACGAGAACTGGTGATTTCAGCGTGGTATGAACGTTGGCTGACTACTTGAATTATTTGAAACATAGTTATTTGGTTTTTATCTGAAACAAAAAGATTTCAGTGAGGAAAGAAAGAAAATAGAAACTAGATTGCACACTTTCGATAATGAAGTTCATCCGATATTTTAATAAGATGCTTTCTTGAATGCGTGATGTCTTATAGGATAAAAGACACTGCATTATACATAAGATTCTTCACCGACTAATTTCTAATGATTCCTTGAAAACGATCTAAAGTCTCTAAAATGAAGTAAATAAAATATATTTTGAGGATATTTTGCTTGGTTTTGTAAAAATGAATTCAAGAATCTATTTTTCTTTCTTGGAAGTTATACGATGTTGAAGAAATGTCAAATCAATGTTTCTGAATATTGAATTGCAACGTATATTGAATGCAAATATCTTGCGGACATTGCATTCAATGGACATTCGACATTTCTGCAATGTCTTTTCAATGTTGAAGCTACATTTCGCAACGTTGATGCAATATTCACAATTGCAATTCAACATTTCTGAGATATTGATTCGACGTTTGTGTGCTGTATGGAGTTGGAATCGATCGGAGTTGGCGTGCGTCTGATTAGTGTGACGATTACTTTTTTATAAAATCTCATCAGCACTTAAAAAAAATTGCAACATTATTGTGAATGTTGTATCAACGTTGCGAAATGTAGATCAACATAAAAAAAACATTGAATGTTCTAAATTACAATGTTTGCAAGACATCTGCAAGACATTGTAATTCAACATTCAGAAAAATTAATTCATTAATATTTGTTTAATATCATGTAACTTCCAAGAATATCAAGTCCTTGAATTTTTACGCAAAATTAAACGAAATATACTCAAAATACATTTCATTTATTTTTATTTTGAAGCCTTTGATTTGCCTTCAAGAAATCTTTTTATTAGAACACAAGTAAAGAGTTTTAACTGCACCTTTTATTCTATCCTGTTCTATTCTACTTATTCTATAGTTTTTACTTATAAAAAATATTACTCCGCCACATCCATTTAATAGCGATATCACGTATCCCCGTGTATTACTTCGGAGCGAGTTTAATGCCAATTTATTTAATATTGTTTCAATGTTGCAGCAAAATTAATGTAGAAAAATCAACATAGATTAAATGTTAAAAAACATTTACACTTTAACATTCAACATCTCAATCATTTCAACGTTCTTTCAATAATCTATGCTGTATGCGTACTAAACTCATTTTTGCATAGAATAATAAGATTTGATATGAAAGAACATAATTGTATTTATAAAAATGGTATGTGCAACTGTATATTGCAAATTTGCTCTTTGCATATATTCTTGCATATACTTTTTTTTTCATTTCATATAAACAAAAAAATAACTATAAATCCTTCGACTATAATCTCAACCAATTCAGCACAATTAATGACAACAAAGTATTATACATATCTTGTCTCACAATTCTTAACGTCAGTGTTAGACTCAAACATCTTTAGAAGATTCTGACCTTATTGATATTCATAGCTCTTACATAATAGAGAATGACGAGACAATACATTGAAATCAGTTGAATCGAAAGAATAATGAAATAACGGTTTAATCAACATTTAGATTATACAGTTCATAAAATTTGATAAAATTTCACAAAAAATGTGACAAAAACAGAGACAAAATATTAATTATAAGATAAACTTTATTTTTTTGGCATTTATTGTTGTATTATAAAAAATACACACAATACAAGTATAAAGTTTATACTATAAAGTTTTATACTATAAGTATAATAAATATAGAATAAGTATATAATCTTATAGTATATAAAAATATAAAAATACTATAAAAAAATTATAAGGAAAAAAATTAACCATTTTTATTATCCTATTTATCAAAGTATTATACATTTAAGATTTGTATATATATTATACATATAAAATACAAAAAAATGCTTTATTTATTGTCACATTTATTATTTGTGATGTGTTTGTTAAATAAGATGATCTTATAAAGTATTATTGCAATACTTACAATACACTCTCTTTAATTGCAGTGTATAATTCAATCAAAATTTGCAGTGTAATTATGCAATTTACAATTACTGTAAACACGTGTACATTATTAGCATTTACTTGCAATAGATAAAACATATTATGAATATTTATTCAATATTTATTGATTTATATGTCGGAAATTAATAAACCAGGAACAAAGTCCGCACGCCACGTATATGTGCATGTGCGCTCGAAAGTATCGATACTCGAAAGATCAGTTTAAAAAGGCTTTCATTATAATTAATCTAATTTTCCATGTAACAAATAAAGAAAAATCTTTATTTATTATCTAAAGAAGAAGATCTTTCGTCATCAACGAATAAACTTAGACATTATTTTTGCGTGGTTATAGTATTAAAATCTTAATTTGTCGAGATAATACAGAACAATATGTGAAAGTACAAAGATAAAAACAGCATCGAATTTGCATATAAGAACATCTCATATTATTAAAAAAAATCTCGTGTCAAAGATATCTACAAAAGGAACTGTTTCCCGAATGTTACATGTAACGTATATGTTAATTGTAATTTCCTACTCAACAATGTAACTATTACATAACATGTGTGTTTGCCGGGTATTTATATATATTCTTATATGATAAATTTTTTACCGGGAAGTATACTAATTCAGTACGACAGTAATTCTGATTGTCACAACATCGAGCTTTGTTCCTCAAGATACAAAAATAAAACAAGATAATAAAAAAAAAGTAAACTCTTTAATTTTTTAAAATAAGAAAACAAAAATAATACTTGATCTTTTCCCACCTGGTTCGCGGAGAGTTAAGAGAAACGATTCGAATTTGTTATCATATTCGCAGAGGCAAAGAAAAATCGCATCCACAGCTACAACTTATTCGGAATTATTGAAATGCCGACGGCGTCTTGCGATTAATATCGCAAGAATCGCGATTCATCGTTCGAGTCTGTATCTCGAAATGTTCTCCCTCCCCATCGTACGCCTCCTTCCCCTTGCTCCACTCGTCGCGACGGCGCCAGCGGCCTGATCGTGAGCGACGAGAAGCGCGACGGAGTGTCGTTCGCACGCGGTGTCGCGCGTGAATTTTCGTAGATTTTCGTTTCTCCCCGATGAGAGTGAGTGCCCGTGCGATCCGAATCGACTGAGAGCTATGGCGAGCTGCAGGCTATTCGGCGCCCTCGCGCGCTGCTCCCGCGCCAACGCGAGTTTCGCTTTGAAATGCACAGGTGATTACGTGTCCGCTCGGTCGGAAAGAAATGGAATGCGTTTAGAAGCGAATCTCTCGGGCAAATTTTGTCGACGCCACGAGACAATCGCGTTTTTTCTGCGAATCGATGTTGACGCCAAGCATCGCGTGAAACGCACGTAGATCGAGCACCGTAAAGAGAGAGTTGCACAACCTCTGGTCGGCAACAATCCGGAGCAAAGGGACGTTCGGGATTGCGAATGGCGAACGATTTATAGCTCCAAGACGAATTATTCATTAGGCGGCGTCGTTAAGTCAAGAAGGAGCGCCAGAGCAGCTGGTTGTTTTTCCTCTTGACACTGAATATATGCGGATATGTCAGACCGGTACATCGGGCAAGATGCCGATAGGTGCGCCGCGTTCGACCTTTGCCCGGTGTGGGGAACTGGTGGGACGAAAAGCAATGGTCACGTGGTCTCACGTACGCGCGCACAGGTCTCGCATTCTAGTGAAGTACCTATATCACAGAATTAGTGGGTTCGTTGAACCCTCGCAAGAACGAAATGCAAAGACTGTAAAATGGAAAATACGGCAGCTATGAGAAATACAATAAATTTATGAAAACATTATTTAATAAAATTTATTGATTTGATTGTGTCTGCTGTCGACTTACGACATAAATACCAATATTTGTTGTGTAGGTAAGAGAAACTGCAAACCTTACCAGCATTCAARAACATTATACATAAAATATACAGTATAAAGTGTAATTATTATCTAAAAAATATAAACTGTATATATATTAACTTATATACACATATATATGTATATATATATATATATGTAAACTATAATTATTATTAAAAAGAACAATAATATAAAAAAATCTATGTCGCCCTCAAGCGCCTCATATAGCACGATGAGCACGAGTCTGTAAAGGCTCGTGACGTAGCTGTGACATAGTGACGCGTGCGCACAAGAGACCGGTGGGACAAAATCGGGACTCGAGTTCCCCACACTGAGAGAGAGAGAGAAATTAACTTCAGGTCGCACACGGTCGAAAATTGACGACCGGCACTGGCAATCGAAAATTACGTTATTTTGAGGAATGCTTGGCTATATTTGCACTAGGACATAGAAGCAGCTTCAAGCGAATATCACATGTTCGCTCTGTACTTTTTGTACTTTGGACTTTTGGTCCAAAGTACGAAGGTTCGAACTTCGTTAAATTTAAATGAGTCATTCGAAATGATGTCCGAGAACTCGATTGTTTAAACGACGGTTGAAAGAGGATTCCAATATAAATTGCATTTGTTGTAGACAGAAATAACTGGCTTTTGTTTGACTTTATCTTCTACATAATTTATACGATACATTGTCTATCTTCATATCACGCTACTTCACTTGAATTACGATTTGAATTAACGTAATTGTTGATCCAAATTGAAATTTATGTTCTAGCTTGAAATTGCAACTTTTAATATTCGAATCGTTCGATCATCAAAAAATTCCAAGAATACTTTATGTATTTCAGTAGTAAACTGATATAAACAGAGATAAAATGTATAAAAGCGTAGATAATGGAAAGATTAAATGATTCCTTTTTTTAAATATATATATATATATATATTTCTTTGCACTTCAAAATGGAAAGAATATAGATTTCAAGAATAAAATATCTAAAAAATTAAAAATACGACGAAGATATCTAAAAATTTTTAAAAATCTAATAAAAAAGAAAATATTTATTATGTAATAGATCTATCTTGAAAAGATATATCAAACTATGCTTCTACAGGTATTTTATTTAAAGAAGTTAAGAGATTATCTTCATGTCATGAGATATATCATTAAAGGTCAACGTTTCATGAACATTGCAATTTATCTCGAAGGCAAGAAGCAACCTAACACTGCCCTTCTGAAGGAATCCCTTAATATACGCTAAGTCAAGAAGAATAGCGTTGAATCAACAATATTGAATTACATATTGGGAATGTAGAATTGCAGCACTGTGAAAGTTGCATCAATGTTGCAAAATGTAGATTCAAGTCTCATCTACATTTGCTCTTTGTTTCTTGTTTTTTGCTTTCGCTTCTTATCTTTTTACCTCTTTGTACAGTTTTATTGACAATTATGTTTCTTATCACATGTTTCTTGTCCCTTCTGGAGTTCGTCAACTTTTATCTCTGGCGACAGAAGCGAAAACAGTGTGCAAAGAGGCAAAAGCAAGAAACAAGAAGCAAAAAGCACATTGTAGATGATCCTTTAATGTTGAAAAGATATTGTAGAAACATCTAATGTTTACAAGATATTGCAATTCAACATTCAAGAACATTGATTCAACATTTATTTAATATCATATAATTTCCAAAATATTAGATCTCTAAATTATTAATTTTAATTAATTTTTACACAAAACGAAAAACTGTAAAAATATCTTTCATTTATTTTTCATCTTTCATCTTTCATCTTGGAATCCTCGAGTCGCTTTCAAGAAATCATTTCATTAGAGCACGAACGAGTGAAGAATCTTATAATGCTACGCTTTTTATTTTATCTTGTATGATTTTTGCTTACGAGAAATATTATTTCGCCGCGTCCATCTAGTGACGTACTGTTCCCGAGTGAGCGATTTTAATATCAATTTGTTTTCATTCAATGTTGTTTTAATGTTACAGCAACATTAACAATTTGTATAGMAAAAATCAACATAGAGTCAACGTTGAAAAAACATTCACACTTTAACATTCAATATTGCAACGTTCAGCAAAGTCTTGCAACGTTCTATGCTGAAAGGGATAGGGGGAAAGTATATCAAAGTGTTGAAACCAGAAGTTGTGAGAGATCAAAATGTACAAATAAATTTCCATATAGCACAGAGCTTTTGACACCCTAAAGACGTTCAGAGGACGTCCTACGTCCCAAAGACATTCCCAAGATATTTCTCGGATAAAGTGTGGATTTTAAGATTGAAAAATTTTTAAATTATGTCATGCAATAAACTGTTCAACATTTGCAACTATTACTTGGCAAAATTCATGCTTAACGTTTATTAATTATATAATGATACATATTTATATAATGATATATTTATTCTATGCGTTTAGATTTATACAGGGTGAGTCGTAAGTATGTTTTAAAATTTCATAAGTGTGTTTCTGGATAAAAAGGAAGAAATGCTTCTATGAACATTAGGTCGTAAATGCTTCGTTGTCGAAATAATGAACACATTATCAAATAACTTTATTTAAAAGATATTTTTTTAGTTTACAAGAGATGTCAAAGTTACCTTCATCATTTTCCATATGCCTGAGCATGACGTATACATGACTGACACATTCGTTTGAAAACACCAGGATTTCCATAGATCATCTGGCAAGCATTCTGCACGTGTTCCTATAGATTCTCTTTTTTGATAACTGGTGCTTCATATGTGATAAACTTTAAATAGAAAGATCATGAAACGTTGACATCGTGGAAAGAAAGAATCTGATCCGATACTCAGTCATTAAATCTATTTGTGTCCATTATTTCGACGAAGAAACATTTACGACTTAATGTTCATAGGAATGTTTGTTCTTTCTTCTTATCCTACATGTATTTCTATATGTATTTCTTTTTATTCAGGAATACGCTCATGAAATTTTAATACATATTTATAACTCATCCTACATAGATATTTATTTTTAAAAAGTAACGAGAATGCGAATATAATACGAATGAGGCTTTATCATGTAAGCATTGTAAGCAGTGAATTATATTATAAAATGTAGTTCATGATAAACATCACAAAAGTTATTACGTTTTAAAATAAAATAAAAAAATAGAAAATGTTTTATTAATGAAATTCTACTTTTTTATTTTAATGAAATTGTTTTATATTTTATTTTATTACATAATATTAGGGACAAAATATTGTATTTTTGTGTGTATTTGCGTATTAGGGAAAAAATATTGTATATTTATATGTATTTAATATTATATTTAATTACTCAGTAAATATATTACAAATACAATATATTAATATAATAACAAATTGTTGCCAAGTTGGCATCAAACTCGCAGAGATTGGTGACAAATCTGTGTCAGCAATAATTCATGTTTTGCTAGCAAAGCCTGCGTACATAATCAGATAGCAAATTGGCAGCAAAAACCGAGCAAGCTTCGCGTAATACTGGCAAATTGTCAATAAAAATCAAGCAAGTTTTGCGTAGCGTTATCTAATAACAAATTGTCGACAAAACCCGAACAGGATTTGCGCATTTTAATATATCTTACATTAAAGCTTAAATTTAATTCTGAGAATATTCTAAAGATATAAAGGTAATCCTTGTTCTTTATACCAACATCAGCGATCAATTTCTAAGTATTACGTTCGTTAGCTTCTTTGATGCAAAAACTATTTCGAATTATTATATTATTATTATATTATTATTATATATATATTATTATTATTATTATATAATTATTATATTTCGAATGCATAAATAATTATGAGATGCGTGAGCTTCGATTATATATATTTTGATTATATAAAGAGTCCAACCAATTTTATATGCGAGGAATCAATGAACACAACCTAGCGACAATCTTGCAAGTATTCAGTAACAGCGCAGTACTTGCTCGATTTTTGACACCAGTTTGTCATCAGATGATGCTACGCAAAAGTTGTTCGGTTTTTATCGTTAATTCATCATTAGACAGAGTTACGCGAAGCTTGCTCGGTTTTGCCGTCAATTTATCGTTATCAAAGTACTTGATGCAAATTTTGCTCAGTTTTTGCCGCTAATTTATCGTTAAAATGCTCGATGCAAATTTTGTTCGGTTTTTGCCATCAATTTGTTATTTTGTTACATGAATACATTTGCTCTTTTGACTTACTGTCAAATTATGTCAACAGATTTTGTTACATCTGCTACCACTTTGTCGACATCATCTGCTGAATTAAATTCTTTATATATTAAATTCGTATTTTCTTCTTGCCAACAAGATTTGTAGCAAGATTTTGCAAGATCTGTTTTTAACAAACTTGGCTATCTAGGTACTTACATCTCTTTTTTATTGTATAGGTTTGCGACAATCAACAAGAACACTAGTAACTGAAGCAAATAGAAAATATTTTAAATGCAAAACCGTCGGCGACGTAGCAGTCATCACCATAGATTCACCAAATGCCAAAGTAACATACAGTAAAATACATATATGTGTGTGCGTGTGTGTGTGTGTGTGTGTGTGTGTGTGTGTGTGTGTGTTTTGTGATTAAATATGATAATAAAATTACTTGAAAATTGAAAAAGGAAATCAAAATGTGTTAATATAGATCTTTATTTTATTTGTTATTGATGTAGATAAACACTTTAAACAAGGAACTAATGGCGGAGATAGAAAGATTATTGAATGAAATTCAATCGAACGCTCTTGTAAATGCAGCGGTTCTTATTAGTGGAAAACTAGACAATTTCATAGTTGGTGCAGATATCACTATGTTACAAGCTCTTCCGGATGCAGAAGCTGGTTATCAAGTAGCGAAAGAAGGTCACAGAATTCTGGATTCAATAGCGAATAGTAAAAAGCCAGTTGTTGCCGCTATTCATGGTTCGTGTCTTGGTGGAGGATTAGAGGTAATGTATCTTTAACAATTAAAATAAATTAATAAATAGTGTTTAAGTTAAAATAGAAAAATAAAAAATGATAAAAAAGACAAAATTATTAATTACATTAATTATTGTATACAGGTCGCATTAGCGTGTCATTACAGACTCGCCGTTAACGACAAGCGAACTAAATTAGGACTTCCGGAAGTAAGACTCGGGCTTCTTCCTGGCGGCGGTGGTACTCAGCGCCTGCCTCAACTAATTCCTCTTCCCACCGCTCTGGACATGGTACTCACCGGTAAAAATGTTACACCCGACAAAGCGAAGAAACTTGGCTTAATAGATATCGTGGTGAACCATCTTGGACCAGGAATTGGATCGCCCGAAGAAAAGTAAAAATATACAAATAGAAAACACACTTCTCTCTTAAGCTTAAATTTTTCACACTAATTTATTTGTAATAATTTGTATAACTTATATTCATGAATCTTTCAGAAAATATTTATCTTGCCTTTCATTGTATTAATTGTACGTAATATTTCTTTCTTCTCTAGCATAAAGCTTTAACTCTTCATCAGCAATTTTGCACTTTTCGTCAGCAATCTTGAGTCTGTGAGATTTAGAGCAGATTTTTTTTTATTGTTCCAGACTGTATAAAAATCTGAAAAAATTCTTATATACTTGAAAGCTTTAACAATGAGTTTTTACCATAATAGAAGTCGGATTGTATTTTACTTATTTTTTACAGATTAAAATCGGGGTAAGAAAATTCACAATCTAAATATCAACGTAGTCTTCAAAGACTCCACATTGCCGATGAAGGGTTAATATTGTTATGCATCAAAATTATATCGTGTACTTAAAAATCAAATTATGTTTTTCAGTACGATAAGATATCTAGAAGAAACCGCGGTGAAAGCCGCGCAGGATCTCGCAAATGGAAAATTGAAGATTGAACGCGGTCCAAAATCTTTTGTGGACAAGATAATGCAACAGGCTCTATCCATCAACTTCGTGAAAGATCAAGTGTTCAAGAAAGCGAAGGCCCAAGTGATGAAAATGACGAATGGCTTGTATCCAGCCCCGCTTAAAATTCTGGAGGTGGTGAGGGTCGGTTTAGACAAGGGTCCCGTTGCCGGATTTGATGCTGAAGCCAAGGGATTTGGTCAGCTGGCGGTTACACCGGAGTGTAAAGGTCTTACCAATTTGTTCTTCGGTCAGACAGCATGCAAGAAAAATCGTTTCGGCCCGCCCAAAAGTGCAGTCAAGTATGTCTTTCGGTAAATCTTTAAGCAGTGTTTCAAAATAATTATCAATATTATTCTATTGCGACTCAATGTGCACAGAAAAATTGCTGTAATTGGTGCTGGTTTGATGGGCGCGGGTATCGTCCAGGTCAGTATTGACAAAGGTTTTGATGTTATTATGAAGGATACCAACGAGGCTGGACTATATCGTGGCATAAACCAGATTCAGAAGGGCCTTGACGGCGCTGTGAAGCGTAAACGGATTTCTAAGTTCGCATCTTTTCTATAAAAAAAAAAAACTACATAAAAGACAGAGTTTTTTTAATGAAAATTTTCTACACAGAATCGAAAAAGACAAGTATTTGTCCCATCTCGACACGACATTAAATTACAACTCCTTTAAGAACGTAGACATAGTGATTGAGGCCGTCTTCGAGGATATTGCCATCAAGCATAAAGTTCTGAAGGAGATTGAATCTGTGATACCGAATCACTGCGTCATCGCAACCAACACGTCCGCTATTCCTATCACAAAAATCGCTGCTGGAAGCAGTTGTCCTGACAAAGTAAAGTCATGCTCATGTAAAGTCATTTAAAGTAAAGTCATTCAATTGTATAAACTAATGTTTAATTTCAAGCTATTATGGCATTTAATAAATAATATTATTTAAATAATATTACAATATATATATATATATATATAAACTAATTATAAATAATTATAAATAATTATTAATAATTATTTTATTATATAAATTTAAAATTAATAATGATTATAATTAATAATTATTTATAATTAATAATAATTATTTAGAATTATTATTAATTATAAATTTATATGATATAATAATATTATATAAATAATATAATTATAATAATTATTTTAATATAAGGTGTTTATGTGACTATAAAGATATTTAATTTTTTAAATCAAATTATAATTAAAAAAAGATGTCTATGTAAATTAATTAAATACTATTTATTTTCGTCTAATAGTTTATTATAATAGTAACATAAATATATGAATAGATGAACTTTTTTCAAGACATATTTTTTTACAGGTGATTGGTATGCACTATTTTTCTCCCGTTGATAAAATGGAGCTGCTAGAAATTATAACACACAAAGGAACATCCGAAGAGACAATCAAGACTGCTATAGACGTTGGTTTAAAACAAGGCAAGACCGTCATCACAGTCGGTGATTGTCCTGGATTTTATACCTCAAGAATACTTTCCAGCATGTTGTCAGAAGCAGTTAGGCTAATGCAGGTGAGAGTTACTGTAGTTTACAGAAATTACAAAATAAAAAAATAAACTTTCTCTTGATCATAAATATTTAGATTTAATCATTATAATTATTAGAGTAATCGATCTTATTCTGTAATAAGAAACATATTACAGCCATGTTGGAATATTATAGCATTTCAATCCCAAATCGCGAATACAAATGCGATGCAATTTGTTCAATAGGAAGGTGTAGATCCAGTGCATCTGGATAAACTAACAAAAACATTCGGCTTCCCTGTCGGCCCGGCTACTTTGTCCGACGAAGTTGGCATCGATGTGGGTTCTCACATCGGCGCCGATCTTCTGAAAGCTTACGGTGAACGCTTTAGGGGAGGAGACACAAATATTCTAGCCGACATGGTCAAGGCTGGTTTTCTCGGTAAGAGAATTTTCGTTGCAATATAAAGAAAAAGAATAGATCAACTATTTTGTCGACGTTTCTTAAGGATAAAGAAATTCGCACACTTAATTGATAATAACAGAAAGAATAAAATATTGTTAACTATGAAAATATGCTAAAATTAGATTTTACTAGATTTAGAAAAACTAGATTTTATTTTTTGGATTTCAGGACGCAAGTCCGGCAAAGGTATATTCGTGTATGAAACCGGCTCCAAGAATAGAGACGTAAATCCCGGCGCATTGGACATTCTGAAAAAGTATCAGCTCGAGCCTAAGGGTAGCACGTCCGACGAGGATCGTCAAATGAGACTGGTCTCGCGGTTTATCAACGAAGCGATAATGTGCTTGGAAGAAAATATTCTAGCTAATCCCGTAAGTAAACGCCTTTTATGCTTATTTGACACCTTCAACAAATTTATCAAACAATAAATAATAAGGATAATAAAACTTAATTCATAAGAATGATAAAATGAATCTTTTATACACATTTTTATATCAGATTTCTGTCTATAAATTAAATTATAAATAATGTTCTTTATATCAGAATTGTATCTTAGGAAACAATATAATGATTATTCAATAGATAAAAATAAATAAATCATCTTAAAGAAAATTTTTGTATCATTTAATACATAACGAAAAATAATTAGAATTTTTGAGCATCGTTTTTAAATAAAAATTTGAACAAAATTTATTAAATTGTTATATATTTGTTATATATTGTTATATATTTCACGCTTATGATATTTTATTATTGCATAGAATTATAGCAACATATAATTTGCTTCAAATGGATGCTAAATTGACCTTTTTTATTATCTTCAAAAATAATTATTTTTACTTAACTGCCAAAAACCAATGAAATATTCTCTTTTTATTTAAATTGGATAATTGTTTTTTTTTTTACTCTTCTTTGTATTATTTATTAATCATTTATATTTTAGTTGGAAGGCGATGTAGGTGCTGTGTTCGGCTTGGGCTTTCCACCATTCTCGGGTGGTCCATTCCGTTGGGTAGATTCATACGGCGCGCATCGACTCGTTAAGAAGATGGAGGAATTCCAGAATCATTACGGCGACACTTACAGACCGTGCCAATTACTGTTCGATATGGCGGCCGATTCTACGCGAAAATTTCATTCGAAGTAAAAATTTGATAATCCATTATTGGCATCCTCATTAATGTTCGTCCGAAAATCGTATTGTTCGCTTCAGATTCAGAGAAAGAAAATAAGCACCTCGAAATAGGTGCAAATAACCCTTTGTTTGTCCTGCAACTCAATTTGGAGCTCTCATTTGTTATATCTCGTGTGTAATAATTTGTTGCAAGACTATTCTTGAATAGGAGAACGTTTATCATCTTCTTCTAATCATCGAAAAGCACTTAGACTTTTTTTTGTAACAGAATAAACATAAGCAACATACATGCGAATTTATATGCGTCATAATCACTGCTACACAGTATATTTGTAAATGCGAATCACATTGGATCTTTCAGACTAACTTGAAAGTTCTAATTCTTAAAACTTTTAGCTCTAAGAATTAGAAAAGTATGAAGAGTAAATTGAACCGAGATTAATTTACGTTGGTGGAACCGGGCACTAGCCAAATAATTTTAATTCCGATAGAAATGTATTTTTTCAACGATTTATTTCCAGCAGAATATAATTATAAAATCAATTCAAGTCTGTTTATTAAAAGTTCTAAAATATAAAGAGTCTAAGCGAGAAGAAATTTTCAAGAACACCAACGACTTAAAATTTTTACCAAAACTCACACATGTGCGTAGTCCTAAAATTAATAATTTCATTATTAAGCTTAATAATTCCTTTAATATTAATTTCTTAATAATGTTATTTCTGATTAATGTTTAAGTGAAGAAAGTTATACATTATCAGAACAAGAAGGTTAAAAGCAATGCAACTTTGACTTTAACATAATTTTATTCACGCGAGATACGGTACGACGCGATTTCACGTGTGCAGGTCAAATGGGAGCGGCTATAATGCTTGGCACGCAATAATGTGCCGAGACTGTCGCGACTTCTAGAGTACTATATATTTTTGGACTTGGTATTTACATATCCCGCGCTCAACGACTTTTCGCGAACACATTGTAGATAGACTTGTGCATTTATTAATTTCGAGAATTTTATATGCAAATATTTGATTACGAATACCTTTAATATTGTTAATAAGGCAAAGCCGAACAATTGTATATCTATTTTTGTATATCAAAATTTATCAGAAATAAAGAATTTCTATATTAAGCGTATTCTCTACTTTTAAGAATCTGAACGATTTTCTTTATTACTTTTTAACAAAATATCGTCTATGTCATTATATGTAAAATAAAAAGAGTTTCACATGTTTTGATATTTCTTCTATGCATTTATTATGAAATTCATAATTATGATTTATCTTTGAAATTCCATCTTCCCAGTAGACAAATTGGAAACGTTGCACGATGACAGCATCATGGACTAACGAAAATAATTGCGCTAAGATGATTCGCCATAACGTAACAATTTCATCAAAATAAATTTCTAAATGATATTTGTCAAAAATTAGACGAATCCAATTTGAAGTGTAAATATTTTATAATTCACTTTCTTTCAAGAATATAATGAACAAATGCCGGCAGCATATTGAAGAAACAAATCAGCATGGACATATTCAGGATTTTTTTTCAGGAAAGTGTTTATATCAATTCTGTTATCACGTAAACAGTAATTATTTGTGTTAATGAATTGCTTTTTTGAATTTTTTAGTGCTTAGAATATTTCCTCGTTCCTAATTTTAAATGGAAAAAATATCGTGTAATAAATTTTGCAAATATAAACTTTTATTATTATTTTTTTAAGAAAGTATAGGTAAAATATAATTATTAAAAATATATAATTTTTAATATTGCTATTATTATTATTATTATTACACACAAAATATTTATGATTATTTTTGGAGGAAAAAAATTAAAAAAAAATTCCGAGAAAAAATTTTTCATATAAGAATATATATAAATATATATAAACAAATATAAAAATATGTCTATATATGCTCATCTAGCCTTCTTTCTTTTGTAAAATTACTATTTGATACAAAAAATAATAACAATAATAAGAAAACATAAAAAATAATTAAAATTATAATTTTTGCATCATTTTTTTTACAAAAAGTCAAACTTAAAGAAATAAGAAAAAAATTGCTCATATGTAATTATATATAGATCAATATAAATAATTATATGTGAGCAATTTTTTCTTATTTTTTTAAACTTGATTAATCAAGATATTTCTTTTTTATTATTTTCATTTTCATTATTATTGCATTGTTTTAAAGTTTACTTTTTTAATAGAGCTTTAAGACGTGTATTGATCGTGTCAATTAAAAATAAACTTGAGAATAATCGGAAATGTTTTGACAATAAAGTTTAGATTTTCATCATGATATTTCGAGTATGACAAAAGAAAAATCCTCTCTATCATTAGTATGCCTTTCTTTATGAAAGAGGATGTAGAAACATGAAGCTGAGATATCTCCCCCCCCCGGGAAAAAATTTTATATATATATATATATATATGGATATATTTTATATAATTATATATAATTGTATATAAAATATTCTTTTCTCTCTTTCTCTCTTCTCTCCTTCTCTCTCTCTCTGTCTCTCCCTCTCTCTTTCTCTCTCTCTCTCTCAATTCCAAGTATCTCAAAACTTTTACCCTCTAGATCCTATAAAACTAAATTGGCAATGAGGAACAATAAAGAACTCATAAGAATCCTAAATTTTTGTCAAAAGGTGAGATTAAAAGTAAAAAATATTGAATCTAATATTACAAATTGCAAGACCTTTAAAAATTTCTTTCCAAATTTAATTTCGTAAGTATACAAAAATAATACTAAAATAATATATCATAATTGTTTTGCCGAAATACTATTTCGAAGTTAATTGCGCAAACAATTATCAATATTTTTACATTTATTTGTTTAAATGTATTTATATAACTGCAGATCAGACATTTTTTTTGTACAAGATTTCGTCATATATAATATTTTATGAATCTTTTCTACGGGGCTATTAATTTGCAATTTTAATTGATTCGAAATGTTTCTTTGATCTAACTATGATTATGATAAGCAAAAAATCATTTGTTTTTGTGTATGACGATCTATTAATTGTCCCGATTTCATTTAAAAAAAAAAACTCAGTAAACTAGTTCGATAATTAATTAACTATCCTCCGCAATTACGTATGCAGACGTAATGTAGAAATGGAAATATTTAGCTTGATGCAACAGTCGAGAGATGTTGCACTATTGTTTACGTCGATATCATTTCTTCCAGTCTCAATTCTGAAGCAATATAAATTAGATACGTGTTTCACGTCTATCAATTTCCTCTGTTATTTTCCAAATTACCTCTAGTAAATTTTCTCTAGCAGAACATTCTTTACGCCATAAAAAGATTTAATAATATCACTAGACAGCATTTTCAAAAATTAAAACTGCAAAATAATTTTCATAAGTCATAAATAATTCATAAATATAATTTAATTTAAAATAATTCCATTAAATAAATGTTTTTTATATTTATAATTATAGGTGAGGCAACTAACTTTCATATTTTGAATAATTTCTAAATCATGTGTTTTGTAAAAAATTATTATACATAAATGTTGCATAGTTAATGTATTTTTTGCGAGTGACATTTCGGCGATTTAAAGGTCAATTTCGTTTTTTTAAAATAGAATATTATATTTCTTTATGACAAAAAGTCGAAAGAATAACGTATTCTAAATAAAAATATATTAGTTCGCCAAGTTTCTTTTCCTTGTTTTTTTTTCGGATATACACTCAACTTTATTTGTATTAATTAATCCATCAGTTACATTCTAAAAATGAAACTTGGCAACCCGGAAGTGACTGACCATGATGGATCAAGGAATGTTGACTTCGAATTTTTATTAGTCTCTGAAGATGACTCCAAAGTGAGTCGAAACGTACGAAGTTTTGTTATTAAAGTTTAGCTTTTAAATTGCAATTTGCTCTCTAATTACCGTGCCGCATTCTCACTAGCCCTTGTTTGCATTCGTTTAAAAATATATTAATTTTTATTAATCCTAAACCTAATAATCAACACGTCAGATATTTTGCGCGATTGAAGCGATGGACAGTCTCTAGAATGTCTATCGAGATGACTGATTTCGTTCAGGATATTTTTCGGCATGCTACATTCGGCTAGCTCTTTTTCCATGACACGCATCATAAATTCTTTTCGCTATTATTAACCCATACGCTCCTAATTTTCCCAAATGTGTGTGGGACATATGTGTGGGAGTGTAAGGGTTAAATCTTATTCTTGCTTTTCTCTTTCTGCAGATAATTACATACAAAGACCGATGATATCTTAGATGAATCACGAACGCGATTAAAATTACTCGTATTAATAAACAGTAACTCCTGTTTATTAAAATTTATGATGTTATTGAATTTGTTCAGCAGTTTGATGTTACACGAAGCAAACTTTAATATAAACACAACGATAGAAATACGTAGCTGCTTTAGAAAAAATTTATGCAATGTATTTATAATAATATTTAGCAATGTGCAATTACATACTTCTTTTTAAAAACAACTAGTACGTGTTTTCTTTCCAATTAAATCCTCTCATTATTCATAAAAATATTTATCGAAAAATTAATATTTTATGAGCTATTTCATATTTACATTAAATCACATCGAAATAAAATATAAAATATCTCATAAACTATTCAATTTTTTTGGCTTGCATCTCTTTATGCAAAATATTCAGGAATCGAAATATTCAGGAACGATTTATAAAAAAGATAAATTTATATTAAATTAAATCAAAAAATTAAGAAATTTCTATTAAAAAATATGTTATTGCGTCTTTTCAGTTCAACAAGGAACAAAAATAAAAAATAAAAATAAGATTATAAAATTATTTTAATTTCTTCTATATTTTTTCTATTTTTTTTCGACCGTTCTAAATAATTATTATTTTATTTAGAATTGAATACATAAATATTTAAAAGTATGTTATTTCTCAACTAAATGTAACTTTGGTGTAAATTTATTTCAGCGTCTAATAACGCAACGTAACGAATGTCGAACACGCGAGGCTCGCATCGGATATCGCGACCTCGTTCGAAAATCTCCCTCGCCACGCGAAAATTCGCGTGTGTTCCATCTCGCAAGAATTAAAAAAACAGCCGTGCACGCATCCTCGTAAAAAAAGTTTTACATAAAAAAATATATAAATATATATAAACATATATAAATATATATAATCATATACGAAATATGTCCATATATATTTATATATATATCTTTATGTTTTAAAATTATTGTTTGGTACAAGAAAAATAATTAATAAGTATAATAATAAAAAACACAAAAAGTAATTAAATGAGTAATTTTTGCATTGTTTCTTTTACGAAAAATCAAATGAAAGAAATAAGAAAAAAATTGCTCACGTATAATTATATATAATGATATATAATTATAATGATATATAATTATATAACAATTTTTTCTTATTTCTTCAAACTTGACTTTTTGTAAAAGAAACTGCAAAAATTATTCTTTTAATTATTTTTTATGTTCTTTAATTATTATTTTTATTTTTCTAGCATTAAGCAGTAATTTTACAAAAAAAAAAGAAGAATACATGAATAAATATGGACATATTTTATATATAAGTATATACGTTTATATATATTTATATAAATTTTTATATGAAAAATTTTTTATCAGTCAGGATCTCGTCGCTAGACGAATTTCAATAAAGGCGAATGTAAAGGGTAATCGCGAGGATATTTTGCGTCATTTACCGGTCCCAGCGCACCTGTTTGTGACATTAATGTCGCTCAATGAGATTGAGTCCTTGGCTGACGCAAGAAAATCGGAAATTTCGCGAGAGCCGTTATGCGTAATGACGACGGCGACGTTGTTTTTGCTCGTCCTGTTTCTGGCACGCCCGGCCCGGAAAAGTCTGCGAGAGGCGGCTAAACCGCCTTCTAAACGGAATGTTAAATACCGTAGTATTTCCTACGACAGTTCTCCTTATAGCTTATTTTTCTCAGTCCCGACGTCATTTATCAAACACGTCCCACTAATTATCTGCGATAAGCAACGTCTCGACGGTGCGCGCGTAAAATACGCGGTTTAGATGACGAGTGTGATTAAAAAAAAAGAAGTTTCATCGCCGATAATATATGTCTGGTAGAAATTCAATGAATCCCGCTGGAGATTACGCTAATCGTCGCGCGAGCGTCAAATACGGAAACTTTTTTCGTGAAAAGATGCCCTCAAAATTTTGTTTTTGTATTTCCAGGATGCGTCCCGAGTCGGCCGTTATCTCGCAGCTCCATCGAAACGCAGGAAACCACAGAGTGTAAAATGGCAAGAATGGCAAGAACGAAGATATCACATTTTAAAATATTTTAAAAGACTATTTTAACTAAAATGACGAAGTAGCATCGCTTCATTTCTGAAAAATAATTAGAAATAATAATAATTAGATAATTAATATAATAGTTGTAATATTTCTGAGATATATAATCAAATAAATTATGTTTTCTTCGAAATGTTTTTTTTTTTTTTTNCAATTAATACCTACACACCTTTGTCAGTAATTATTAAAAGCATTTCTGGAAGTTATTTTGTGAAAGCCAATTCAACTCTAGCCGCTAGAGTCTGATATCGCATTCTAAATGCGTGAAGTTAGCCACGCCAGTTCCGAGAAAAAGCTTGAAGCTATCCTATGAAATATTTTACAAGTCGCAAATTTCCATACTTTTTATCTATTTCAAAATAGAATATTTTTTAGATAATTTATTCCACTTTAGGAATCACTTAAAAAAATAAAAATAGCACTCTACGCAAACTACGCAAATATTTTTTCTGTGCCTCTTTACAATAAATTATTTCTTCTTTTTTGTTTTTTTCTTAATAATATTTTAGAACATTTTACATTATTTTTTCTTTATTAACAGTTTATTCTGTTATTCTATTAAATAAATAATTAATAAGCAATGACGCATTTTCTTTTTAATTTTGATGAACAATGTTTATTTTAAAATTCAATTTAATGTAAAATATGATCACCATACTGATTCATCACTATCTGCCTTCAAGTCAACTTTACATTTTGATAAACATATTAAAACACGTCTGATATAAATAAAATAATTACTTATAAAACGATTTATTATACTGCGTGATGCGAAAATGTCATTTCAATCAACAAATTAAGAGTATTTTTCCGCAGAAGCTATAAACGCTTGTATTTTTATCCAAGTACCAAGTTGTATGATTTGGTCTGCTATTTTTAGAATATATAAGTGTTTGTTTGCGCGAAAAAACAAACCTTCTTCGTCAATATACCTACGGTAGAAATCTTATCGATGTCGGTGAATTCGCGAAATACGTCTGGCAAATTGCGATAATGCACGCGCATTATGCAAATAAGATTTTGCGAACTTTGCATCAACTTCTAATTCGTGCCCTCGCGACTCCAGCCTTTTATTACATTATGGCGTCAGGGAGATTTTTTACGAAATGCACTTATACACTCTAATATCAATCTCGGAAGCAATGACGAACCGAGAATATCTTTGATACGAGAACCTCTCTTCTAACAAACGTTCGGAAACGGCATTACATTGATCTTATATGTCTATGGACACACAAAACACACACAGAGTTCTTAAAAAGTTATACAAGAATATATAAATATCATATACATATATTATATATCCGAATTACAAAATTGATTATCACGAAAAAAATTATATATATATATATATGTAGATATGGACAATTTTTATATATAATTATATATAAAATATATCAATAATTATATATAATTATATATAATTTTATATAATTTTCTATATATAATTATATATAATTATATATATATGAAACACTTTTTCCTGAATAAAAAAACCAGTATTTAATATTGTCAATATTTTTGCAAATGGCATGTTTAATACTATATAAATTTGCCTATTAAAATATAATTAGTTTATATATTATTAAATACGAATTTCTATTAGATCAAAAATTTGATAAGAAAAACTAAAGAGATTATAAAATTAAGAGATGAGACTATCGGTGTGGTGATACGAGTTTCCTAATATGAGTCGGTATATTGGCAACATGCGAATGATAATGCGGTTAATTGATTCTTATCGGTAAAAGAGACGATATCGCAAATGTCTAAACAATCACGTGCGTTCACGTGATGAGCGTGATGGAAATTTTCTAGAAAATAGGTTTAACTATCTTAACATAAATTCCTCCATACTTAAAAAATATAGGATATCTTGTTAGTATTATGATATATCTACAAGAGAGTTTCTATCGCGTCTTATTATCCTATTAAATTCAGCAAGCCGCGTCTTTTGCCAGCAAAAAGCGCGATCCGCATAAAATATTTTACAAGTCGCAAATTTTCCATACTTTTTATCTATTTCAAAATAGAATATTTTTTAAATAATTTATTCCACTTTAGGAATTACTTAAAAAAATAAAAATAGCACTCTGAACTACGCATATATTTTTTCTGTGCCTCTTTACAATAAATTTCTTCTTTTTTGTTTTTTTCTTAATAATATTTTATGCAGGAATTAATTAATCAATATGTTTTCTTGTAATTTTTTTTCACATAATAGCTGTGACGTAAATTTTATAAGAATCTTTCTTGACGTGCAGATAACTACGGTGACAAATCTGCAATAGTTAATTCTCGTTACTGCTATTTTGCTATCAAATTTTCAAGTTCTTGAAAGAATATAATAATAATTAATAAATAATAATTTTAATACATATAATATATACAAAGTAATTCATTTACGAATTAATTTGTCATGTGTTATTAATCCGTTAAACGTTGGCTATTTTTATTCCTATGTTATCTTTAGTAATGTTATCCATTCCAATACACTGCATCAAGAATCGTACGTGTGAGTAAGTATTTATTTTGATATTCCTACATTAATATTCGACACGCATCTCGCGAAAATAGTTGCGATCGTATCCGCGAGAATTTTGAAACATCAACCCGCATGCTTGAATTGATCCTTTGAAATTCTAAGAGAAACTACCGTTGTGCTGTCCGTTGTTTTACGGGAATACAAGTTGCTTTATCGGCTCAGTGAACCTGTATCGGGCATCTCGTGTTCACGTGGGCTTGCATGTCCCTGAGAGATACACGTCTTTCGAGAGCGACACGACGTCATCGATTCTTCCGTATCGGCACAATCTTCCCCATCGTTATCACTTGGTCATCTTAAGCCGCGACCTTCCTCACGGCATTCGAACATCACTTTCCGTAAGCCTGCAACTAAGAAAAAATCCGTTCTTCCAGCGAGAAACAACCACGTGACTTCTCCTTCTCGGAATTTTCAGTTTTTCTTGAATTAAAAAAAAAAAACGCCAATTTTTTGCACCAAATTCTCTCTCGGATTCGTCTAAACCTCGTGCGCAATTCTTCAGTTTTCTAACGCTGAAGACATTGCGAGTAAATAAATTTCTTGCCAATTAAATAAATGACAAATAATGTGAAAGTCAAAGGATTGAAGATTTACGTGTCACATCTCAAAACCAATCAAAAATTTCATAAATTGTTCTATCATTACGTCTGTGTAAAATATAAGCACAATTATTAGTTAAAAAACTTTTATTGGTTTAAAAGTTATTTGATTGTTTTGTTTGCATTGATTCTTATGTAAAATCGTGTTTTATATACTTATTTGCAAATTTGATGAGGAAGTAGCATTATGAATTAAATCAAATATAGTACGTGTAATAATAAAACTAATAAATATTCGTGCAAAAGTTCATTTGGATCCACTTATTCATTTAAAAGTTATTTACCTAAAACTACAACAAAATATTGTTATTTCATTGCATACACCATTATAATCACACAAACCAAATTAATTTTTGTTTTGTTTTTTGCAGTTGGAGCAACGACAAAAATATTTTTGTTATTTAAATTTTGATAGCTTTTAGCCGATATGTATAGCTAAAACAACCTTAAAAATTTACATTTTTATACAATGAAGGAGAAATGTGATTCTTTTTTCAAAATAACAACGTAAATTTTTAAAATTTAGGATTAATTTTTCATTTAAGTTGAGTTATTCATATCAATGCTTGCAATATAATCAATTAAATAATATGATTTAAATGCCGATTTAACTCATAAAGAAGTAAAAAAAGAAAGGATGAATAACATACCCATAATGATTTACGAAAGTATACAATTTATTTAATTGTAGAAAAACTTTTATACAGTTTAACGATACACTGAAGTCTTATGCCGCCAAGTGAAGTTCCCTCACCTGACTGATATACAAATACATATACATATATACATGTTGTGACCCCAGGAGCGGATGTAATATTTTATTTTGCAAACTGCATCATAATCTATTATTTAAGATACATAAAACATGAAACAAATTCTGGAGGAAGAAAATAACATTTCAAATAAATAGATATAAAAAAATTGTTATAACTTTTAAAAATCAACGGAATCAATGGTGAAACGATCTCCGCGACATCATTGCATCCGCTCCTACGTGATCAATATTCAATATGTACAACTAGTCTTGTTAGCGTTAATCATAATCTTAAAAGTCTGTACATAACCGTTATATACATAAATCAATAATGTGTCTTGTCTCTTCATAAATAAATATTTTTTCTTTCTGTTTGTCGGTCAATGCGCTTGATGCTAAAAAACTCCGTTCACCAAGAGTTATATTCGTAGTAAATAATCTGAAATAAATTGAAAGAATATTCGAGAAAACATCGGCGATGTTTCTCGAATAACTATTACATTTCTGTATTGTCTACGAAGAATCTCCGACCAGCGAAGAATCGATTTTAAACGACCGTACCCTTACAAATTTTAAATTCGTTCTCATGTCTTATATGTAGCGTTAAATGCGACTGTTCTTGTTCAATTTGTTAAACTCGGTGATCACATTCCATATTGTTTCAAACTGAAAAGCGTGCGGTCGCATTCAGGATTGAATGCATACTGCGAATGCGAGTCCGACCATCCGCAAGTGACTCGTGAGATAGCAGAACTCTCGAGTGGATGACACACTAATCTTTACGTGTCACAAATCACAGACACATTTAGGTACTCGGTTTGAGGACGACGATAAAATCCCTTGCCAATCGTCGCCTCGCATCTTCGCTCCATCTCTTTATGATTAACTCTGACTTTCTTCCTGCTCAGTTCGTATTCTTTCCAGTAATCCCATCTTGAAACATCGTAAACTCATCACATAACACATTCTTCCAATTGATCAGATTAATGCCAATAGATCGAGATCGTGTTTTGCTTTCTAATTAATATCACTCCATCAGGATGAATCAGTCTTCTTCATATTTTAAATATAACTTTTAAAATGTTAGATGGTTTTTTAACATTCTCTCAATTTATTGGATCAGCCCAGTTTTTTTTAGTATTCTACTATTCTTCATCTCCGTGCTATAACTAATCCAATCCAATTCGACTCTGACTAAGGCATACACATGAGGAACAGCAGAGTACAACTCTCAAGCGATTTCGGCAATTGCGAGTGCGTCCTTCAAGCCGCCAACTGAGGAGGTATCAGCTGTTGTACGGGTCGTGTCAGTCGCGGCGCCAACACCGGCAACAAACTCACCCTCAGCGGCGTCGGGGCCATCTGGGAGGCGGCAATCTGACCGTTCGAAGAAGACGATGTGGAAGACTTGTCCCTGGCGTGGCGTTTCACGTGCTTCGCCAGATGATCGCTCCTCATGAATCGCCTCTGGCAGACGGTGCAGGCGAACTTCTTCTCGCCGGTGTGCGTGCGCTTGTGCCGCGACAGCTCGTCGCTGCGCGAGAAGCGACGACTGCAATCCTCATACGGGCACGGGAACGGTCGCTCGCCGGTGTGAGTGCGCGTGTGAGCCTTCAGGTGCGACGACTTGAAGTAGTTCTTGCCACAGCCCGGGTGCTCGCACTCGTAAACGCGACGCCGTGTCTCCGTCGCACCTGTGCTCGTTATTGTGGTCGTTGCGGTGGTCACGGTTGGCGCCGCGCTGGCGACTAACAAAAGAGGCGTTCGCGGTAAAACCAAAGGCGAGCCCAACAAACCTGCTACCACAATAGGCGTGGGTTTGGGCGCCAGAGGTTGCAATTTCGGTAATTGTTGCTGCTGTTGCTGTTGACAGCTTTCACGATCGGTATTCTTGCTATTCACAATGATTTCTTCCTTGCGCAAGCTCATCTTGAACTTCAGGCTGCGTAACACGTTCTCCACCGGTCTCGTTGCGTGCGCTTGCACGTTCGCCTGCGGACTGGGCGGCTGTCGCGCGGGCGAATCACGTGGTACCGGTTGGCCGCTAATCGTGGGGCACCCAACGATATTGGCCGGACTACAGGTACCGTCTCGATTGGCGCGCATTATTACTGAAACCCGTGCTGGCTCTGGGCTCGGCGGCGGCGTGCCGTCTAGCAGCAGCTGAAAAGATAAGAAGCTACTTTGTACTCGAGAAGCTTGGGGAAGTTACGAAACACTACGTTGTAGCTTATTTTGAAATATATGAAGATATTTCTTTACGCTCGATATGAAGGAACAAAAAGTTTAGAGCAAATATTCAAAAATATTCTGAAGTATATGAAGATATTTTTTTACGCTCGATATAAAGGAACAAAAAGTTTAGAGCAAATATTCATAAATATTCAAAAATAGAGAAACATTCCGTAACACATTGAATAACAGATATAATTCAGAAGAAATAATTTAAAGCTATAAGGTATCTATGAAATCTGTCCCCCTATATTTCGGAAATAATTCAAAATTATGAAAAATTGCGAAATACATATGTGTTCGATTGGGGGACTATACTCTTTTAAGGAAAAGAGCCTCCCTTCTCAAGGAGCCTCCAATTCAAAAATTAAATTAAATWAATCGTTTTTGAATATTCAAGATTGCTATATATAAAATTCTTATCGCATCGCAATAATATCACAAGTCATTTATCAATTAGAGACTGTGGCAGTCAGTATTTTTGAAAATTATCGTTGGAAAGTCTACTCGAAGGATGAAAAGATGGAAGGAATGAAATGATGCGCGCTCAGAGTCATGTCGCAACAACTCCAGCTCTCCATTCCAGTCGATTAAAACAAACCGATAAATTGAAGGAAAATTAAGAAAAAAGAAATAGTGAGAAATGCAGCTGTCTGTCGATAGGACTATCTGTTTTATTACCTTCGCCAGTTCGCATTGCTCGACGCATCGCCGCTTTCGGGGTGGCTCATCCTCTTCCGAGTCGGAGGGTTGAGGAGTGGGCGGTAGAGCGGGGTGGGAATCCGCGTCCTCTTCGTCTTTCCGCCTGGATCTCGCCGACCGATCCGAAAACTTTTCCCCCAGCAGAGCCGCAACGCTGAACGATAACTGCAGCGGTTCCATCTGCGTAACAAAAGAAGACATGAGCGCATAAGTTCGCCAAAACAAAGTCATTTAGTAAATGACTACTAAATGAAGTTATTTAGTCCAACACATGAGACATTAAAATAAAATATATAAAGTAATAAAAACTATAATTCTACACATAATGTAAAATAACAGTAATGCACAATTACACATGGATAATTCTATTTTTCTAACTTTTTTTTTAAAGATAATCGGATTACTAAAAATTACATACAGATATACAACTGCTTCTAACATATGCATTGTTTGATATCAGATTTTTGTACAAATATTTTATTTATTTCATATCTTATTTTACTATATCATGATTCTTTTGTTTCTGAAGAAAAATGTCGATAATTCTGTCATCAACTTTTAAACAAAATAAAATTTATCTCTCTCTTCAGATAACTGAACTTTAGATAACTTCTATTATAACTTAATATATTCTATTATAACTAACTTCTATTATAACTAAATTTTAATAAAATTTAAAAATTAATAGAATATAAAATCAAATTTATATCAATAAAATTAATTTAGAATATAAAAATATGTAAAACTTATTAACGTTATTATCCCTATATCATAAATAAAAAAATTATTATTTTGTTAAAAGTATGACGATTCACTATTACAAAAAGGCAAAATTCTTTGACACACATAGAAGCGAAGACGTTCGAGTTTCGCGGGCAACGGCGGGCGATATTATGGCGGTATATTTAATTCGCTGCCACTTACATGTTTCAGCTGGGGCGAGGCCGGCGGGGATAGAGGCGCTTGATTCGTATCCATATTCACGCAGAACAACGAGTCGCGTCTCGACTCGAGATAAGAAAAAAAGAACCGAGAACCGGACACTGTTCCCCAAATCAAAGCAATATAAAAGAAACAATAAAGAACGGAGTACGCGCGCGCACGAGCGCGTCGAGCCCTCCTTGAGAAAAACTGGAGCGACGAATAGTGCACGTAAACGTGCGGGCGTCTCGCGGCGCAATGAAACTCTCTCAGGTCGGCGCGCTCGGCTATGGGACGCGCCGACCCGCGTCCGTGCGAGTGTACGTGCACGATCACGCGGCACGCGCGGGCGCGACCAATCGCGGCGAGGGGCTCGCCGACGTCCGGCCAATCGGCGTCGCCCGGTCAGCCCGCGGCCGCGTGATCGCGGTCGTGCTGTTCACGTGCTCCGAGTCTGACTCGGACCGTGATCGTGACGTCAGCGCGCGTGGCGAACACGGTCGATACGTCATGGCGTCATGGCGTGCCTCGCTCGCGTCATGCCTCTCCATTCCC
>JANQDE010000006.1:3979846-4026384 GCA_037157785.1 Cephalotes varians | reverse complement strand
CCCCCCCCCTCCCACCATTCTAATGTTGTGTATCGACGATTTCGCTCCGTCGCGGCTCGTTCCTTTCCCTCTTCGTTCGAGTACCGTGAACGGCCTCGTCTCCTCGTTTCTGTGAATCTCTTCGTCCTTCGCTGCAAACTCATTTCTCTCTCTCTCTTTCCGTCTTGCTTCCTTTATCTCTTCATTTCTCTCGCTGTTTTTTATTTTATGCGAATGCAATGACCCGCGTCCTAAGCAACGAAGATCTGCATATTTTTTTCCTCGTATCGTTGTAGCCTATATTTTTTTGTGTAAAATTACATAATTTTATCGGATTTATTTTGAGTGCCGTAAGAGTGCTGTTTTGTTTCTCAGTTAACGATAATTTGGCTGTACAACATCAGCTAAAAATTATCGAAATTTAAACGGCGAGGAACGATGCAAAATTTTATTGTAAATACGCTCTGAAACTGCAAAAAGACAAAACGACAATTTGACTTGAAACAGCTTATGCAGCGAAATGACTATATTTTGTTGCAGTTTTAGACGAGTAACTTTAAACGAGTAAGATCCCGTTGCACCAACGTTTCTTTGACTTTAAGCGAGACTTAAAATTCTTTCTATCTCGTTTTAATATCGAAAAAAAGACAGAGAGAGTTTTAAGTTAAAATCAAGGTAACGTTGGTGCAATCGAACCTAAGTAGATCTAAATGAACTTTTGCACGAATATTTATTAGGGTTTCATTAGTACCTGTAAAAAAATTTGATTTAATTCGTAACGCTACCTCCTCATCAAATTTGCAAATAAGTATACAAATAAATATGTAAAACGCAATTTTACATAATAATCAATGCAAACAACACAATCAAAGAACTTTTAAACCAATATAAGAGAATTATGTGTGCTTAAATTTTACACAGAGATTCAGATAATAATATAACAATCTATGAAATTTTTGTATTTTTGATAATGTTTTGGTATGAGACACATCCTTAAAAAAATGCATTACAATGCATTGGTGTAAACTCTCTTTTTTCTGTTTCTCTCTTATCTTCTCTTTCAATTTTATTTGACTGGAGATACACGAGGAAACTCAAGCGAATTGAAAAAAAGCACAATCAATAATTCTGGAGAAAGCAGATTCGATAAATTAGGTTTTTAAATTAGATTTGTTTATGATGAGACGATTATTATTGTTTTTTTCGTGCGTTCTCAGTCTTTTTTTAGAAAAACTCGTCATTGTATGATTCAGAAGTCTAAATAATCCAATAAAAATAAAAACAAAAAAATAATGCTGTTTTTTATATTTAATGAATAAAAATTTAAAAAAATCATTGAAAATCAATTGTAACATCAATCATAATTGTAATCTTGACTCATTGGCCTTTCTTCATTTATTTGCATTATTCACTTACGTGGCCTTGTTGAATTTATCATTGTGTAATGTCAAAATTATTTATCCTCATTCTTATAAACGTTACTCATCTTTGCTAAAAATTTTTTCTTCTCCGCTTACAGGCAAATTATATTTCAAAACATCATACGTTTACTTATGGCATGACCCGACACGTCACGACAAACCCGCATCCGGAGTAATCGGCTGCAACAAACGCCGGAAAGGAACCCGCACAAACTTTTTCGCATTGACGATCATCCATGACGGCAGCCGATACCTTGAACATTTTATTCTACGCCACTTGCATATAGCGACAAAACAATGACGCATCGGAAAGTCAAATGTAGAAATTTCCGTTTCTGTCCTGTGTCAAGAGTAAATTGACAAATAACCCTCTCGAGAGATATATTGAAATAAGATTATCGAATTTTTTTCATAAAAATATATTTATTATCTATTCGGTTGACGTTAGGTCGCTTCGTAAGGTTTTCGCAACGGCATTTGAGATGCGAGGTACATATAATATTTATTATATGTACCTCGCATCTCAAATGCCGTTGCGAAAACCTTACGAAGCGACCTAACGTCAACCGAATAGATAATAAATATATTTTTATGAAAAAAATTCGATAATCTTATTTCAATATATCTCTCGAGAGGGTTATTTGTCAATTTACTCTTGACACAGGACAGAAACGGAAATTCAGAGATAGCGAAACTGGTAGTCGAACGATAAAGTACGCAACAGCTACGAGATAAATCACTTCGCCGGCTGATGTTATCTTCGTCCTTCGATGGATGCACGTCGTTGATTACATCGAATATGTTCAACAATGGTGGTGTGATTTTTCATTGCCAACTAAGTCAACATGCAAGATACGCATTTTTCCGAAAATTACTCTGTTGAAATAACTTACGTCCACGTTTCATTAGCTCTTCATTAAATTTAACATGAATACCGAGTAAAAAATTTTTTATATAAAAAAATATATAAATATACATAAACATATATAAAATATGTTCCTATATCTTTCTTTCTTTTGTAAAATTACTGTTTGATGCAAGAAAATTAATAATAATAATTAGAAAACATAAAAAATAATTAAAAGAATAATTTTTGCATTGTTTCTTTCACAAAAAGTCAAGTTTGAAGAAATAAGAAAAAAATGACTCTTATATAATTATCTATAATTATGTATCATTATAATTATATATCATTATATATATTTATATATGAACAATTTTTTCTTATTTGTTTAATTTAACTTTTTGTAAAAGAAACAATGCCAAAATTATCTTTTTAATTATTTTTTGTGTTTTCATTATTATATTATTATTTTTCTTATACCATAGAGTAATTTACAAAACAAAAAAATATATATAGATATATATGGACATATTTCGTACATATAATTATATATATTTATGTATGTTTATATAAATTCTTATATGATAAATTTTTTATCGAATACGTGTGTACTCTCTAAATAGGAATCAGTGTATTATTCACTGATTTGCAGTGCTATATTTGTAACTGTGATTATTAGTGAGTATTCATTGTTTCTTAGCGATTAAGAGGGGAATACTTTCACTAATCAGAATCAGTGTACTACTGAAAAACAGTGCATATAACACTGATTGATATAGTTATAAGTATAGCACTGAAATCAGTGAAATTTCACTGATTTCGATTTAGAAAATAAATTTTATAATTGTACACACAGTGTAATAAAATCAACTTGTCAGTCTTTCCTCTACAAATTTCTTTTTTCTTATTCAAGAAACGTGCGAAAACGCAGTTCACAAAGAATACTCCGAAAAGAATCCCGGTTATGAGGAAGTAACAAGAAATGTTCCTCCTCGACGACGATTGTGTTAAATATATCAGCCGCCCACTTCGCGGAATGGTTAATTCCATTCTCACAGTCAGGCTTGTTTTCAATCCGTACGTCGAAACACAATGGATTCGGATTTGCGAATGTACTTTGCTCAAGAGTAGGTAGATTATATTTAGAAGATATTGCTAAATGCAGAAAATACCGTCATCGGTATGTCCACATTAACACTAGAACACTATCGATGTTGACCCATCATTTTGACGGGTCTTGGTGTATTTAGACATTAGGCAGATAATTAATAATTTAAAAAATTGGAAAGGAAACAAATAGAGAAATATAACAGTTGTTTCATCTAATTAAAAGTCATCATAAATTCCTATGACTATACCAACATGATGTCAATAATTTTAAAGAAAAATATCTGAAACTCGTCATTTTGATTCGCTCGGTATTTTTAGTGTTAATTACATCAGTAGTTACTTAACGTAATGACTTTTCATTATTTGTAGAATTTACAGAAATTTTTCGAGTACAYGTTTCGGCAGAAATTATGATCGTCTGCTGTTCGGACGATCGTCACAAATTATTAAGTGCGTTGAGTACACGACTCTCGCAAATGATTAATTGGTGTTCTTTGGGCACTTGACGGAAAAAGAATCACCGAAATAGACCTCGCGACCCATTCCGAATCAAGTCATTTGTTTCAGGTTCAGAAACCCATGCGTCTTGTTACTGTTTATCATTACGTCTCGCGATGCGCAACGGCCACGAATCAGCCGCCGTGCTCGTGATCACCGATCGCGTAGCAAGGCCTCGGCGGCTATCTACGAGTTAAACAACTCGCCGGATGCGCAAAAATGTCGTTGATCTTGTGAAAGCGAATAAGGGTATCGGGCAGCGCGAGAAAATTGCGCGATCGATTCTCACGATTGCCGAAACTTCTGTGAAATGGGCGATCCAGTGGGGTCCGAAGATCGAAAAAGATATTCGAAAGAATTCTAAGTTAATTATCATATCGCATGTTACAATGATACAATATATATTTATCGTTGTCGCAAATAGATAAAGATATGTCAAAGTAATAGTCTGGTCTATTTCGTTATATTGCTAAAGAAGTGGAGCTGAAACGTCTATAATTAAAACATATTAATATGTGTCAGTCTCATAGGAAAGGAGTTAGCACCAGATTCGATGATTAGATTATAAGCTATCATTTGAAACGTTACCAAACCTTCCAGCTTCAAGATTGACCGAAAAAAATAAATTTGAATATTGAAGTTGCAAACGCCGTATTTTTGGAAAAACCAAGATAAAAGGAAAGGTTTAGAAAAAATATTATTTTGGCACACACATGAAGAGAAATCGCAACTGAAAAAATATCTCTTTTAAAGAAACTGCTCTAAATATAGAAATGAAAGGCTATTTAACAATAAATAATTTGTTATAGAAAATTAAAGCATCATCTGCATAAACTTCCAAGCGGATATTTTCGCGCGAATCGAAATCTCTCGCCAGCAAAACAAAATGGCACGCGAAAAATCGACGTTTTTTTTTCAATTTTCTAATTATCGACGATTATTCATTGCATGCGCTTCTTTAGACGCAAACGACGGTTGACGGGGCGAAGGTAGGTCATATGCGTCAGGGCGATTTTTAGGGTCGCTTTGATGGAGAGAAGGGAGAGAGGAGGGAATCGGGTTGGTCCACAGATAAACATGTTAGTAGGTCAATGTAACGAAACATACATACAACCGAAATCGCTTTGCGATGATGTAGGAATAAAAGATCGACCTTAACTTGAAAGTTCACGGTGAGGCTTTAATCCTTTAATACAAATTATTTATTGCTTTGTTAAATTTTTTTTTATTTCTTTATATTTAGAGCAATTACTTTAGAAAAAAATATTTTTTTCAGTTGCGATTTCTCCTCATGCTAAAACAAAATTGCTAAAATAATTTTTTCTTTAAAGAGATTGTAGCTATATTACATTGAAGTCACATTGCATAGTGTGTGGCATAGAAATTAGATCGGATTTAAAAGATACACGGTATATGTTATCTCAAAATCACACTGTGTCAGAAACTGTATAAGAAATCCCAGTAAATACCATCTAATAATAACATTATGTTAATATTACAATTTCCTTGACAATGTTAAGTACAATGTGTTGCATTTATATTGTTAAATGGGAAATTATAATATTCATAAAAATAAAAATTAAATAATTAATAGGACTCTCTCAGATTTTCAAAAAATAAAAATATAAGGTAGAATTAAGAATCAGAACGTAGATATCGATGCGCGAGTATATCACAAATATATTTATATTAATAAATCAAACGTTTCGGTTCCGCTTCGAGCAATACATCTTCGGCAATATAATGAAATAGGACAGACTTCATATTTTCAGCTACACACAAGAATTCTGATTTTCATGAAATTATTTTCCGTCGGTTAGTAGACCGAGTAATCTATTATTTAGCAGTCTAAAAGTGACGATATGAGGATTTAAACTAAATATATACAAACCAGACTTTGATGACTTGCCAGATGCAACAGAAAGTGGAAATTCAACAGAGAATTAAAATAAATAGTTGTGGATACATAGTAAAACTTAAACAAAAGTAAAAACAGTCAAGAATAGTCAAAAAACAATCAAAAACAGTGATTAAAATATTAAAAAGTAAAATTTAAAACGTACTATAACAAGATTGAAATGATCGAAGCTGAAGATAAACAATTTCTCCATATAAATAAATAAATAAATAAATTTGGAAGTCAATAAGCACGATAGGTAACAATTACAAATTATTTAAAATAGAAACATAGGCGTGATGCAAATATTCAGTGTCCGTTTGTAAGATAAGACTATTGTTTTGTCGCTTTATATGTAACATCTTCGAGATCAAGCGTCTAAAAATCATTTCCTATCCAAAATTGCAATATTATCTTAGTCAAATTTATGATTAAGACTCGTTCTGCTCTGTGATTACTGATTCATTAATGTTTCTACGTATATAATTTTTATGTTCATTAATATGATATTTCGAGTTTCCTACACGTCTGTCCAACATAGATTGCATCGCAGTCTTTACATAATTAATAAACCACATTTTCCTGGGAAGTTAAGAAGAGTATCCTTATAAGCTTTAATAATGGATCTGAGTTTGTTTCGACAGAAGTACAAGAGATTAGCATAAAGATCTTTTATATTTTTAAATTTATAAGAAATTGAAGAATTGGAAAGAACAGAATTGTAAATCAACGATTAGTATTTTTGTTGAAGTTACAATTATTACTATTTTTACGTTTGTGCTTAGAAAACAAATTACAATTAGAAAACAAATACTTCAATCTTGAATTAATGGTATTAAAAATGAAATCAATAATGAAGTGAATAATCATTATTGAAAAGAATGAAATTAATAATAAAAACCAAATTATCCTGATGAAGATAACGAAATATGGTAACAAGAACGCTCTGTCCATCATGTCCATTATTGTTTTCCTTTTTTGAGAAAGAAGTTGTTGAGACAAAAATTGTATCTTCCAGAAAAAATGAGTTTATGATATCAGAAATTCAACAGAATTATTTTTTTTGTGAATAGTGACGTCTAGGAAATTTAATTTATCGTCCCTAAGTTTTGATATAAACTATACTTTAGTATGAAAAGAGTTGAAAATGTTTAAGACTTGATTAATTAAGCATGCGAGAATTACCTTGGCAATGTCATCAACATAAAAGGGTAATGGAATGCTCAAAGTCTCAAGAGCCCTCCCCTCTAAATCACACATGACCAAATCAGTAACAATCGATGACAGCGGTGAGTCCATCAGTGTTTCAAAATTCTGTTCATAAATAACATTATTGTATGAAAAAAATGTGGAGTCTAAAATTATTTTTAAGGCAATAATAAATTAATCTCTAAAAATGTTGCACTTTTCAGAAATACAGTTCTATCTTCAACATTGTCAATAGCTAAGTCAAGAGAGGTATTGGTAAAAAGAGAAATTAACGCTAAAAGAAATAAAAACATGTTATTTATAGAAATATTTGTCAATAAATTGAAAGCTTGTCAATGTTACTAAAAAGCTTGGGGAGTATTTGTATAATCAATTTAAGTAAAAAAGAAGCTAACGCGTGAAAAGAAGAAATCAATAGAAGAAATTATTAATCTGAATGAGTCCTGGTTTGTGAATTTTGGAAAATCTATAAGCTTTAAGAAGAATTCCATCACTGCTATACAGAATTTAGAAGAAGTTATATATTTTTCCACTTAATGAGCAAATATCTTAAATTATTAACAAGGTTGGTCTTTATTAATTATAGTGTAAGTATTGGTATCATGAAGCATGACTGTTATCTTATTTATGTAGACATTGCGATCTAAAGCTGTAATTACTTTTATCCGCTCGTGTAAAGATATTGTTATTGGCAAAAAGTTTGCAAGATTTCGTTAACTCAGCAAGTTTCAAATTAATAGAGCTATTAGGGTGGAAAGGTATATTATTTATAATGGGTTATAATGTTTAGAATAGCTCGATTTTTTATGCACAATTGATTAATATCGAATTTCTTAGTATCATTTTCAAGGTTTTTAATAAATTTCATGATAATTTCATCCATCTTAAAGGGAGAAGTTTCCTTCTAGTTGTAATAAACATTATATGTCATGTGATATTGTTACCTCTAATAAATTGACAAACTAATTTTTGTTAAGAGAAACTAAAGAGAATTCTAAATTCATATTAGAAAAAGAACAAAGATTCTATTTTAATTTCCAGAAATTGTGAGTCCAAGTCATTAATTAGAGTCATTAATTGAAAGGCTAGAAAAAGAAGAAAGAATTTTAGGATCGTAGGAAATTGTTGAGTTAGGGTGTTCATGGTTTATAGAGAGAAAATAATAATAATGAATCGAATTAATGCTTTTGACAGCCATTTTTTTAATGTTTAAATACCGTTTCATTTTATTATCCATTCTTTCACGTTTCTTAATAAAGAGCAAATAAAGAAAAGCTTCTTGGCTCTTTAAAAAAATTATTAAAACGTAGTAATAGTAGTAATAACAACAATAACAACAACAATAATAATAAAGCAATTGTTTAAAAATTTTACAAGATGAAAGATCTCAACTTGTGAACGGTTAAGAGTTCTGTGTGTGTGTGTGTGTGTGTGTGTGTGTATATGTCGTTCAATTCAATCTTAAGTCATTTAAACAAGAATACATGTCTAGCATAGTCGAATTTGAACTTTGAACAGTAGTCTAACAAGTTTAATTTAAAGCACTGTACGTATTATTTTTTCATTTTCCATTAATAAACATTTTAATCTGTGTCAGTAACAGACATATTGATATGAACTTTTTTTTTATATTTTGATGAGGAGCCCTCGAAGTTTGTAACCTTATTTTATTACACAAAATATTTAGAAAAAAATTGCAGAAAGTAAATTAAATCAAGAAAATAATTCTACAAATAATACATAACATACGTAATAAATAATGTAATTATTCATTTAATAAATATTATTTTTTAGTTGTAAACTATAATTATAATACATTGATTTGTGAAGAATTGATATGTGAAGAAATCATAATGCATATTGTCCAAAAAATATTCAGCGCTGAAGCGCGTCACAGACAAAGTACTCCGCGCATTCAAGGTTCATTCGTCAAAAGTATTTAGCATTGAAAGAGTTAATTATGGCTTTTATACACCTACATATGACATTTTACATTATTTATAAAATTTATTTTATTTTACTTTTTAATAAATTAGTTATTCAACTGGAATATCTCGTATTATCGTTCAACGTAAAAAATACGTTGGAAAAATAGTTAGAAAAACATAATAAGTTTATCAGTCAAAGGTCTGTTAAAGGTCGAAATTTAAATCAGTTATATGGAGTTTTTGTTAACAATACTTGATTTTTGTACAAAACAAAGCGCACGAAGAATCTAAATTTACATTTATAGTGTTCAAAATACAAGCGATTCAGTTTTGAAAAAATTTCGACTATCTTTTCAATTATTTAAACGTCTTAAATACCGCATTTCTATAATTTAAATAAATCATATATTATAAAAGGATTTTCATTATTAGTCATACTCTCTTTATCTCACAATAATTTTAAATTTAGTTTACTAATATCATATTATCTAATTTATTTGTATCTTTACCGCTTTATTTATTCTTCAGTCATCAAATGGCTCAGAATTAATTTTCTGACATTTTGTTCAGCGATGTACATCAATCCGCTTAACGTTATTAAATACTTTTTGTGAAATATTTCTTTACACAAAAGGATAAGTGGAATTATAAATGGTAATTATATGATGGATCTTTCTGCGTACAAAAAAATTATGTATTGACAGCATTAGTTGTATTAACAATTAACAGCAGTTTAAATAAAAATAATCTTAATTCAATAACAATAAATGAATAACAATAATGAAACAAATTTTTTCTTTAATAAAATATTATTTGTTTAATTGATCTTGAATTAATAAGATCATTTTCAATTAGATGTTAATTGTTAATGCATCTTTTTCTTATTAATGTTTAATGCTCTTATGCATGAAGTCATGCATTTATCGAAGCGTGTATGCATTTTCATTGTACGCTTCGATAAACGTCTAATTCATGTGTAAGAATATTAATGGCCCCCGCGTGTACGTCGCATTGCGATACGCCGCGTTTGTTTTTCCGCGGCAAGCCAAGGCGCGTGTAATTATGACAAGGAATTCAGCGTCGCACGCGTGGACGCTCACGTTACACCATCACCGTTTCACGAGCGCTGCGAGCGAGCCGATGACGAAACGGGCTGCCGGAACGCTTCACACGAACGACGTTGGGAAAATAGCGCCGATCGGCCATTTTTTTTTTTTTTCAAACATATATGCGAATACTTGGAGTGATTTAGATCAATATTTTTCGAATACGGGTATTTTTTTATTACTTTCTTTGTTGCTTCTAAAATAAAACGAATTTATATTTGTATATTATATTTATATATTATATTATATTTATTATATTATATTATATTATATTATATTAGACATATTTTTATACGAAAAGATGCGTACTTTTGAAAAAAAAAAACGAGAAGAATATATGGAGTTTTACTTGCAATTTACGATTTCCAACGATTTCCAATTCACGGATCGCGAAGTGAAACACAGTCCGAACTAATCGCGACATTGCGACTTCTGCACATCGAACCACTACTTGCCGGCACACGAATACTTTTCGAATCGTAGATATGATTAGCCAAATTCGATAGACCACGAAGCGCCATCTCTTGAAGTGTCGAGCGATCTTACATTGAATTACTATTAGAAATTGCAAGTAAAGTCCTATATCTATTCCGTTACGGATTGCTGGTGAGTCTACAGATCATTTGGAAGAGGTGACTGTATTTAAACTTAATTTAAATTAAGCTTAGTTTAGTTAATTTAAATCTGTTTTTTATTCAAACTAGTTTTGGAATAATTATATTTTGATAATTACTTCAAATTCTTAATGAATCTTATTATAAAGATTTAAAATTCAAATAATCCTCTTCAATTATTATATATATATATATTTTTTTTTCAATGTTTTTCGATTTTTAATTTTGAATCAATTTTTTTCAAAAATTAATATTTATCATTATTTGTCCTCTTCAAACCATACAACTTTTGTCTGAAACGTTTTTTTCATAGCTTTCATATCTTTCGAGTCATTACGTGAAAGTTAAAGATACTCATTTATAAAATATATTTATTTTATAAAAAAAATATATATATTTATAAATCATTACGCAAGATCTAATGGTGAGCGCATATGTGTTGTCGACAAGTTGTAAAAATTACGTTGAAATCGATTAATTATGTGTGTGATTGTATAAAATTGTGTAAAATAGATTAAGAGATTATATTATATATAATTATATCATTATATATAATTGACACCGAAGATGACCTAATCTAGAGACGCCTATCTTATCTATAATAAAATGTTACACTAGATTAAAATCTTAAGAAGGTAAAACATTAATATCTAGTTTGTTGCTCATAAGTCCCTTGATACATTGATATTATTGATTTTTAATCCATTAAATCTTGTTGTTTAACTTTATGTCTTATATTTATAATATTATATTTATAAAATATAAAATGAGATGACATTTTGATTGAGACTCTTGACTCGATGAAAATTTTATTGAATTTCGCGTCACAATTTGATGTCACTGTGACATTGCATATTACTTTTTTTTTAAATATTATTATTAAAAATATATATATATGTTATTTTTTTGGTAATAATTTGTTTTTTTATATCATTACTCATTTATACGTATATGTATATAAATGTAAATTTATGAAATACTATATAGTTATAGTTAAATAACTATATATTAAATAACTATAAATATAAAATATATATTATAGTTATTTATCATCTTTTATATTTTATAAATCTACTTTATATATGCATATACATAAACGAGTAATGCTATAAAAACAAATTATTACAAAAAATAAGTAACACTTCAAATAATATGCAATGTCACAGTGACGTCAAATTGTGACGCGAATTCAATGAAATTTTCATCGAGTCTCGATCAAGATGACATCATCATGTTATCGTGATATCGAGGTCGTACTCTGATGTATACTGTCAGTATTGAAAACTGTAGTATAGACGTAACGTGAACTATAGATTTTCAGGTCCGACGGTGAATATCGGAACGCAGGAAACTGGAAAGAAAGCGCCTATTCGAATACATATATCTTATTACAACGTGCGGGAAGTGTAGAGAGCGGCTCGTCCACCCGGCGCGCCAAGATAACGAACGCGTGATACATGAGCGCGAAGCGAGTGTTCCAAAGTGCTCCTGCTACTCTTGCTCCTCCTGACAAACGTTCCGCGAGTGAACGAGCCGAGCGAAGACGTTATGACGTCCTTGACGAATCTGCCGCCGATAGCGAGGCTTTCCAGCAAGGTGATCCGGATCCTGGGATGCAATCCTGGCCCGATGACGTTGCAGGGCACCAACACTTATCTCGTGGGCACTGGACGCAGGTGATAAACGTCATTCAGCGGATAACTTCATGGACTCCGTCTCTATGAAGCGTTTGACAGACACTGTCGGAAGCAATTTATTTTGACGACGGAGAACATTGAACTAAACTGCCATTTTTTTCGACTAATAACGACGAACGATCTCGAAATTGCGACATTTTAGGTTAAAAAACATGCCAATCGTGCCAATATCGACTGAGTAGGTTCGAAATTAACGTGAGACTTCGAAAAATGATCGTTCGGATGTGGAGGAAGGGATTATCGATTAAAATTGCCGCTGCCATGTTCGAAGAGGAATTAAAAATCACGAGACACGCATGAGGTTCTTTTAGGTTAGGTTTCATGCTCCCAAAATTGGCTGCGTTCAGCAGCCAAAGAAGCTTTCGTAACTGTTAGAGATCCTATAGCAGAGTCTGGACACGAGGGATTGTGGCAAACTGCTATGAGAGAGAAAGATATATATACTATTTCCGTCTATTCATTCTAACCTTAATATAATATGTATATTCGTATATTTTTTCATTCAAGTGGAAGCTGTTGGCAGCGTCAAAAATATTAATATTAAAAATAAAAACATTAATTAAATATTTATAGTAAAAATGGGTGGCTGCGCTGCTCCATATTGTAATAATTCAACTGTCAAAGGATATACGATGAAAAGATTTCTTAGAAATCCTGAACGACAAGCTGTATGGGTAAAAAATGTTAACTGAGAAGATTGGGTACCAACAAACAATTCACTTCTTTGCGAAGTTAGTACGTTTGAATTTTTTACAATAAGATAAATGAAATATTAATGTAATTAAAATTAAATGTGATATTTTAGAGTGCCATAATCTGTCAACAAAAATAATTGCTAGATTTGTTGTATTCAGTTTAAGAATTTGTAATAAAAGAAAAAGTGTTTTATTACCTCAATGATATGAAGTCTATGTATAATATTCATTAAAAATACAAAAATATTCTAAAAAGTTTATGTATACATTTCTCCTATCTGAATTTATAAGGTTATCGAAGTTTGAATTGGAGCGGGAGTTGCCACAAACGACGGACCAATCAAAAGTTTTCCCTCTCGTGTTCAGACTCTGACATAGGATCTTTAGTAACTATTATAAGATTCTTGTAATGTAATTGGTTCTTGCCCTTAGTTTTTCGCTGGAATTAAACGTATAAACCAGTCATATTAAAGAACCTTGCACAGTTACAAAGTGTTTTTCTGCTGAACGCGCCATTTTTGCGCATGCGTCAATAAACAGCGCGCCACTTTCAAAGATTCTTAGGTTCTATCTAACAAAATGACATTTTGTTCGATCAGAAAAAAGAGAAAGCGTTCCTTTCGATTATATTAAAAAAAAAATGATTTGACTTTCAAAGATTCTTAGGTTCTATCTAACAAAATGACATTTCATTCGATCAGAAAAAAGAGAAAGCTTTCCTTTCGATTATATTTAAACAAAAAATGATTTTTTTTTCCGAGCACAAGAAAGAACAATCGTTTTTCGTAGCTTTTTGGACGCTGAATACAAATCAATTTTGTCTTTCGACTCGATGACGTAATTTTAGCGTTTACCATATCTGAAAGGCGGTATTGCAAAAGAAAATTACGAGAATCATTTACTTTCGTTCTTATGCATTTTTTATTGTGCATACAGTGTTATTAATAAACTTGAAAATATATAGAGACAAATTACAATAATTTCTAATTATATTATTACTGGTTACAATGAAACTAGATCAATCCGAGACATTTTTGAAAAACTAAATGTATAATAATAAACAAAAATAGATAAATAATAAGTAAATTAAACATTATAAAATTTTTCTTAGCAAACAATGTTTCAATAATATCCCAGCAAACGAAAATAAATTGAAAATTTTAATCCATTTTAATTCATTTAAACAAAATATGGATTGAAAAAATAGCATCATTTCAATTCTATGTCATGGATTAAAATGAATTGTATGACCCGAGTAACTTTTTTTGGATTTAAAAAGTAGAAATCATTTTGTTTTAATTCCGCGTGACAGATTAAAATAAATTAATGGTCTGCATTTTTTTTTTAATTGAAAAGAATAAGAATTTTTATCCCTTCATATGGATTAAAATTGATTTTAAAAAATTTGGAAACTTTAATTGGATAGAAATGGATTTAAAAGATCAGAATCTGAATTTGACACGAACAAAACGAATCCATTTCTGTTTATTTCAATTCATTTTTGTTTGCTGCGTACATTTAAATTGAAACACTTGAATATCTTAAAAAAAAAGCATTTTAGAAGAAAATGTTTCAAATAAAAATTGTAGAAGGAAGACAAGTAATGATAAGATCAATTAAAAAAAAAACTCGATTTTTTTAAGGTCATCTGGACGTCATCGCCATTTTTTAAATGAAATTGTATGATTTTTTTTACATAATTTCCTCTAATTTTTCTATACATATAAAAGTATTACGTAAAATTATCGAATAATTAATAGGTTGCAGAACATATTTTATACTTTATTCTGGCACATTGATCTAAAATATAAAATAACTATTCATTTTTTTTTATAACTGTATTTTAATATTGGGTTGGATGGAAAGTAATGTCATATTTTCTCAATAAAGAAGGCTTTAATGCGTTTTATTAGAAAAAAATTTTAAATGATTTTTATATACTGAATGTCGCTTAGAGATTTCAGTTGTCACAACAGCATGTATTTACGCCATTTTTATTGAAATTTCCTTCTAATAAAACAGACTTGAGAAATCACCTATCGAAAATGCGTTATTTTTCTTCTAACATAATACTTTTATGCATAGAATAATGAGATGAATTAATTGTAAAGAAAATAACATTCAAAAAAAGATATGTAGTCACATATTGCAAAATGCATAATTTTTTTTAAAAGCAACTATATGTTTTCTTGACACCAATTGACTTTCATTCCCAGTAAGCAAAAAACATTTGGAACATTCCAGCAACATTGCAGCAAAACTTAAAACGTTGCTTCAGTGTTGCTGCAATGTTTCAAAATGTTGCTTGCTTACTGGATTATTCTGTGCATACAAAGATACAATTAAAAAATGAATAGTTTATGAAACATTTTATATTTTATGTCAAAATGTGTCAGAATAAAGTGTAAAATATCTCATAAATTTTTTGACAATTTTACTCTAATACTTTTATGTAGATTAACTAGAGGAATACAACTTTTGCTTGAGAAACATAATTTTCTAAAATGCTTTCTTTTTAAGATATTCAAGTATGTGCCTCATCCTATATATTTTATAACAATTGCGCTCTAAGCTGCATCTCTTTCTTAATATTTATTAATTATAGGAAAATCACACAAAAGAGCGATATAGAAAATGAAGTACATATTATTTATAATGTTAAATTTTGTTATTATATATATATATGTATAAAATATTATAAAATTTAAAGATAATTTAAAATAGTTTGAGATATTTTAAAAAACTGAATGCGCCGTTCCCCGAGTGAACGCAAATGAATTTTTTTCAATGAACAATTCGTTATTGCAGACGTGTGCTAGTTGATTCTGGAGAAGTGAAAACGGCCGATGCCTATATAAAACTTCTGAATAGCGTATTAAGCGAGGAGAACGCGACTATCGAGCATTTGATGATCACCCATTGGCATCACGATCACATTGGTGGAGTAGAGTCCGTGCAGAACTTGCTGAAGAGATTGTTCCCCGAGGACAAACAGCCAACCGTGTGGAAACTGCCACGGTCGCCGAACGACGACGGCAGGTCGGATATCGAAAAATCTGTCCAGTGGAAGCCTCTGAAGAACGATCAAGTGGTGGAGGTCGAAGGAGCGAAGCTCCAAATAAAGTACACGCCAGGACACACTAGCGATCATGCCTGCTTGTTACTACAAGACGAGAACATCTTGTTCAGCGGCGACTGCATTCTCGGGGAGGGCACGTCGGTCTTTGAGGATCTCCACGATTACATGCTGTCGCTGAACAAGATTCTGGAGTTGCAGCCCAAGATGATTTATCCGGGTCACGGGCCGGTTCTCGACGATCCTCTACCACGTATACAGTACTACATCAAGCACAGACAGCAGCGGGAAGATGAAATTTTGCGGATGCTGCAGGAGCAGGGAAGCGACAAGCCGATGACGGAAATGGATATCGTCAAGCTGATATACAAAGTAAATATTAATTAAGATTCGTCAAAGAATATCTGATCATCTCGTTGGGATGCTGTTTCAATCTGAAATAATACAAAATACGATAAGTTAATTGCAAGTATTTAATTTGCTTTTCCAAAATTAATTGAATTAATTGAATTTTAATTGAAATTAAAAATATTTGCACAGAGTACTCCTGAGAAATTGTGGCTAGCTGCAGCATTTACTGTAGGACATCATCTTCGAAAGCTACAGAAAGAGGGAAAAGTGTTGCAAGAAGAAGAAGGTGGTTGGTGGAGAATTARAGGCAAAATATAAATAGATGTACCAAATAGATGTGAAGAATTATTTGAAATTAGATAAAATTGAGTATTTGAAGAATCGAAATAATTTCGATCGAAAACTTATAAAATGCCAATCTTGGAAAGAAATCTTAATTGTGCTTTATGTATAAATATATAATTATAATTTAAATATATTAATAAAATATATTTTAATGCAAATTTAATTATGATTATACATATATATATATATATGTTTTAATTAAATTTTGCATTATAAAAATATATATATAGTTTTTATTGAAATTAAGAGCGAAAATTTTATAGAATGCGCGAGAATATCATTGTGAAACATTTATTCAACTTACAGGAGTAAATAATGATACATTGTTACGAATTTCTGTCGAAGTTAGGCTGGTAGCTGTTATCAGTGACGTGCGTACAGCGAGAAGAGCACACGTTTACGACAATTTCACGAGGTACATATCGCAAATGGTACACAAGTTATCCTTCCTTTTAAGGCGAACCATTAGTCATCGCGTGTAGCTATGGACACATTACAACGGTCAATATAAAATATATATGTATGTGTATGTATATATATCATATATATTACATATATGTATATTATATATATGTATATATATATATCTGTCTCTTATACACATCTAGATGTGTATAAGAGACAGATATATATGCATGTGTGTATATATACTTGGCTACAAAGACATGTTGCTGTCGCGACAATAAATGTTTCGTTATGCTTTTCGTTTATAAAATCTCTCCTCTCTCTCTCTCTTTTACTATATAATCTTGGCGAATATTAGCACCCCTTGTCTTGAACATGTGGGGAATTACCCCCAAAAATTCGATGTCGCGATATAGGTACGGAATATCGCTAAAGTGCGAAACGTTGAAACAATATGAGATAGTCGATGATTCAATAATTTTTTTTAAGGATATGGGAGATCAACAATAATCATCAGGGATTTAGTAATACGTAAAATTACGTAATACGTAAATAAGGTAATATTCTTAGGATTTTTTGGAAGGTCTATAGGAATTCTGAGTTTTGAATGAAAATTGAAAGATTAAAAATTAAAAACAAGAGAAGCTTTAAGACTTCGAAGAATCAATAATTTGAGGACTTAGAAAATCTAGATATATTCTTGCTCTGATAATTTTTAATGATCATTGATGATTTTAAAAATCCGAAAAGTTGAGAATCCGGGCGCGAACACGTAATTTTTTCCTAGAGACTCAAAAAGTTCCACGTAAACTCTATGTTTACCGCGCGATCATGTAATTCTTTTAATCGATATATAATCGTTCTGTGGTTCGTTCATCAGTTCGTTCATCAAAAAAGTTCATCAGAAATCCGAATGAGCAAAAAGTTGTATGATTGTTTGAGATTACATGATCAGTGCCCTGAGGATTCATATAGGAAATAAAAAAAGATATAAAAAGGAAAGTATAGTCACTGTTAAAGAGCTTCGCGACGCACCTTAGTTACATTCGATAATATATATATAATTATATGGACATATATCCTTAATAAGCTCACTTTGTTACTTAGCCCACTCTCTATACTCTCTTTGGATAAACGTAAAAAATATATATATTTATATTTATATATATATATATATATATATATATATATACTACTTCAACGTACAACATAATCTCTCACTCTCTCTTTCATTCCGTCATTTTTCTATTCCTCTATGAAGTAATGATAACATTAATGCATTCACATAACTATCATCATCGATGTACTAAATAACAAAAAAGAGAAAAAACAAAATAACTTCCATTATCAAACAATATACATATTCTAAATATACGAAATATATACTTGAGACATGTGGAGACCACAGCGACGAGATGATCCATTCTTTCGTAATGAAACCAAGTCAGTAATAATCACAATGGCGTAATGGGCAATATAGTTCATATAATTACGCGTATGTGTTTCCACTCTTTCCGGGACTTTTTTAATCTTTGCAAAGCAAGAAATAAAAATTCCAAGATTCGAGGAATATGAAACTGGAAACTTGATGATCTTTTCTTCTATCTTTCAATTAACTTCTTAATTTCTTTCGTCAATATATAAACTATTAATTAACTCTAAAACCCCATTATTGGATCTCAATATTGTAATTCGATTTTGAAATGAGATGCAGATTAATTAATTATATGAACATTTACAATATTTTTTTACGTTTTCATTATTCACTTTGTGAATCTTGCAAATAAAAAAGAAAAATAGCACAAGATAATATTCGATGCATTTAGTCACACGTATAAATCGTTGAAGATAAATAACGAACCGCCAAGAAAGATTGAAATTCATAGAAAAGATAAAACATACAAAGAAAAATATGTGAAAGAGAAGAACATCTGAATTTGTCGCGCTTTCTCATGCGCCCGTCTTATACTTAAATGTTAATAGTTCTCGATCTTTGCTGACGATCTTTCGCTGGACTTACGGCATTTCTTTGCCGTGAATCACAGAACGATCAGGAAGTATCTCTGAAAACTTTGGGTCATTAAGATATTTGTTATAATGCTTTGAATAAATAGACAAATATCTCATAAACGTCCTATGTACCGGATAAAATCATTTGTTAACTCCATAGATCTCATAGATATGGACTGGTAATACAACAAGACTACTTTTCGTTCGTATTTTTGTCTTTAAAAGAATCTAAAAATATGTTTCGTGTGCTTGACATATACATTGGATGTTTCATTGATTATCTCCCCCTCCAAATTACAAAATTTTATGCGTATATAAATTTTTGCGTATATTTTTTACATTACTTGTATTTTATATTTAAAATAAAACCTTTTGTTCTTCAGTACAATACATTATTTTTAATTCTGATATAATGTTAAAGTGCCATGTTTAACTGACATGCGCAATGCATATTTCCGGACACTTTGAGGAAGAGAAGTATTAAAAAGTATGTTTCTCTCTCCAATTTTCTCCGAACACTATTTCTAATATAACTATTTCTAATGTAGCAATTACCAATCCATATTTAAAAGAGTATGTCTTAATCCTTTCGGCACAAAAGGTGATAAATTCGAAGAATATATGAAAACATTCTTATGTTAAAAACGCGAAATCTCCTGACACGCATATTACGGTAGTTGAGCTATAAACGTTCATTTAGCAGAAACATTTTTCAGCGGGATTTTATCGTACTGAAAGAATTAAGATTAGAAAGTCCAATAATCGGAAATTAGGACTTCTAAAATCTTAAAATCATGAGAACTATGAAGAATTTAGAGAAATGTGCTGAGACCCAAAATTGACATAGCGCACTTCTACTTTCCCTTAAAGTGATTTCGCATCATAAATGTGGCACAGAATTGTCAGCGTCGGAACAAGATGACGATCTTGCAATCCGAGTCGAGATTAATCCTGCACAGTAACAAATCCAGACAACACAAAGGGACTATTATCGGCTGTTGCAAAAAAACATCATATATTCACAAGATGTTTTGATTGTTCAAACGTTCTTGATTTTTTTGTATCCCACATTTAGCTAGTTACAGTCTAGTCTAAGCTCCATATAACGTTTTACACTCTTCAATACGAGAAAAGTGAAATTTAATAGTCAGCTGGCTATATTTAGCATCAAATGCAGGACACGGGAAGGCAGGTTCTTTAAACTTTCATTCGAAAATAAATTCGTTGAAGAAAATCATCCCCTTTGTCTCTGTTGAAAAACATAATAGTACTACAAGAGGAATCCGCTTTGCGGAAGCTGTTCGAAACAGTTGGGATTAATGTAGCTCAGAAGATCATGTTCCGACATGGAGGTAAGTTCTTGAGGCAGCATTCCATCCTCTGTCTTCCTGTTGGATGCGGTATTCGTGGCAGGATTGGAAATCGGAGCGTTCACAGCCTGACGATTTGGAGAGACCGAAAGTGCGACCGGTGGCGATTTGCTGGCGACCTGTTCGATGATGTTATTTTGAGCCGAGGGAGATTTCGGCAGAATTACTTCCATCGCATTATTCATTAATTGCGCGCTTTGAGTCGCCACGCTGTTCAGAATATTCTTTGTGGCTATGATTGCATGAGCGGTAGTTGTTGTAATTGGCCGATTGTTGATAATAGCCTTTGTAGCGTTAGTGATGACATTGTTGATGGCTTGTTCTGCTGCGTTGGTCAAACGTTGTTGAGAGAGTTCCTGAGCAGCTCCGCTAGCCAAAGCAGAACTAGCTTCGGCTACAAAGCCAGCAGGCTGGTTCAGCATAGAACCGATGTCTTGCTGAACAGCCTGTTGCATGGCTTGGGCCGCTTGAGCTTGTTGGACAGCTTGCTGCACTGCTTGAACCTGAATTTTTTGTTTGACATTAATTATTATGTATCTAGACATTATGTATCTAATTTGGAATCATAATTTTTAAAAATTAATAAATAATGAAGAGAGAAAGAAAAGCAATGATTTTTTAAAGAATAGAATTATTAAAATTTTGTCTGTTATATGTTTTTAGATTTTTAAAGAAAAAAAGTATATTTTAAAGTATGCTCTATTTCTATATTTCTATTTATAATAAATAAAATGTATATAAAATTACTACTAACCTGTTGCACCACCTCCTGCGTTGCTTGCTGCACTGATTGTTGTACCACTTCTTCAGTCGCCTGCTGCACCGCTTGCTGCACTACGTGAGCCGCTTGAACTTGTTGCACAGCTTGCACTTGTTGTACCGCGTGCTGTACCAATTCAGCATGCTGCACTACATGCTGAACTACCTGTTGCTCAGCTTGCTGCTTTACATGGGCCGCCTGTTGATGCGCTTGCGCGACGACTTGTTCGACTTGTTGCTGCGCTTGCGCTACTACCTGTTCCACTTGTTGCACCTGTTGCTGCATCACGGCTACCTCTTGTTGCGTGAGTGCTTGAATCTGCTGTTGCATATGCTCTGCCGCGACTGCCGGTATCGCATTGCCAGCAACCTGAAAAACAGGAAGAATGTATATTATATTAACTTTCATTAAGAAATTTTATCCTAAAATTGGAAAATTTTTGCTTTAAACATTATTTTAAGATTCAAAACTTTATTCTAAGATTCTAGATTTTTTTGAGATTGTAAGCTTTATTCTTAAATTTCAAATTTTGTTTTTGCTACTAACTTTTTTGTTCAACCGCTTATATCTTTTTTGTTTTCGGATAAGAAATACCGTAGAATTCGACGTGGCTGCGCTGACTTGCGTTTCTGGCAACTGCGGTAATAATGCTGCGTTAATAGTAGTTAGCAGATTATCTCCCGTTTGTTCTACCGTCGTCGCAGGCGATATCGGCATTGTACCCGCCATCTCTGCCAAAGGTTGCACCGTTTGCGATGGGATCAGCGCTTCCAGCAACATTGCCTTCACTGGGATCGGTGGACTAGTTCTAGTTTGTTGACCGCTACCCATTGATTCGTGTTCTGCCGCCACATGGCTCAACAATGCAGTGGGATTGGGATTCTCCGAATGCAATGAAGAGACCATCTGTTCAGCGGAGTTTACTAAGGCGTCCAATTTTACTGAAGTTTGTCCTGAAAAAAATACCATTACAATGTTTTATTATTATACGAAACGTACTTTTTATACTTTCTAAGTTGTAATTTAATTTAATAATTGTTTTCAGTATAAAAATTATATATAGGAATTTTAAATTTATCTTATTATGCTCTTCAATTTTAAACTTGTTATAATAAAATAAAAAGAAATGATTTACTACATAAAATAATATTTTTTATAATATAATTGTACCTGTATTAGCTAAAATTCCTGGAGAAGCCGCTGATTGTTGATTGTTTCCCGAGATAATGGAAGCCCGCTGCTGTTGCATAGCGAACTCATTTTCTGGATTATCAGATTCCTCGGTGGTGCCAACCGAGGACTCCATGTGATTCAGATACTTTTCTACCACATGACTATTCGAAGCCGATAACGATTGTGTCCCAGTAGTACCGGTGAAACTCGATAATGTATCGAAATCGGGATGATGATGATGTTTCATTCGAAGATCCACTACGCCGGCACCTTGAAGGGCAGCTCCATTGGAGCTATTGTCCGTTGATAAGACACCATTTGTGTCCTTAAGACGATGAGGACTAAGAACTTGGACCTGATTTGACTCATGCATGCCTACAATCGACAATTAAAAAATGTTTGTTTTAAGAACAGAAACTTATTTAAAATTTAATTTAAGTTTTGAATAAAATTAAGATTTTACTGAGTTTATCAAGTGCCATCTAATTCTATTCGGACAAATCAAACATTGCTACCCACCTCCAAACGAAGTCGGATGATGTGTATTCACTATTGACAGAGGATGCGTACGTATCAGATCCACTACTCCAAGAAGACCGCTTACAGACTCTTGCACGGGACTATTATTGGCTGTCGCAACGGCAACATTCCGAATAATGTCAGCTTGCGAGGTCGCAGCTTCTCTGGAGTTTTCGTTTACCAATTGCTGAAGAGGAGAAGCGACCGATGTCGGTCCATTTGTGGCCGTCGTTGGCGTCGGAATGCTTTGCATGCTATTTTCACTCAGCATACTATTCTGACTATTTTCATCCAGTACTTCTGTTTTTAAGTTATCCGGCAGGATCAGCTGAAGATTGGACGAAGATCGTCGAGTCATTAGAGGATTTGCTACGAGCACCGGAGGTGGCATCATGACATCAGAAGGCGAGTTTGAAGACTGTGAGGCCCATAGCATCACGGGAGTCACCTGGGATGTTCCTGCCGGTGGTGGACTGGGGTCGCTTTTTAGAGTCTCCGAAGAAGTGCTTTGTTGCGACTGAGTCGGTGCGTTCGATAGGAAACTTGCAGCTCCCGCAGCTGTTTGCGTTAATAGGCCTGATGAACATTAAATATATCACGTTCATTATTTTTCAAAATGTCATCTATTTAGGAATTTGAGAAACTTAAAATTTCTCAAATGGAAATTTTATTAATTTAAGAGAAGCGGAATAATTCATAATGTTATAAAGTTAGAGATTTAATATTAGCATTTAAATGTGTATAGGAATTTAAGATTTAATCCTAAATATATAAGAATCCTAACGCAGATTTAAGAGATATAGATCTATAAATTTGAAAATCTAGGATCCAACGATCAACTTACTGCTGGATGCGACATTCGTGGCCAACGATACCGCGGTAGAGGACGTGACCAAGTTAGCGTCGCCGTTCGTTAGCGGGGGTGATATAGACTCGACTTTGCCTATGGATGGCTGCGGGGGAGTAGAGGCAGCCGTATAAAGAAAAGTATGCGGTTCGCTGGTCTTTCCGGAAGACACCGCGAATAATCTGACGCTGACCGTTTCCGTAGGCGCTAGATCCTGCCTGCAATAAGGCGGTATCACGCATACCAAGTGTACTGGATGCAGGTGCTCCTTGTCCGGTAGCACAGTGCATTCCCAGTGTGGCTCCAGACTACTCGATAGATCGTCGCTGTCCAGCTGAAAGACTACTCGGGTATCCTTCAGAAAGTTCTTACCGAGTATGATGAGTTCCAATCCACCTGTGCACGGGCAGGACGTCAGAGATTTTTTGCAGATCTCCGGAATACCAGGTGGTTGGGCTGCAAATATACAAGACCAATAACTTTATAAGAAAACTGAACAAATCATCAATTGTTCTTCATTGAATTCGAATCTCATCTTTTTTATAATTTCTTTATTTCACGATTGTATTATTTTTTTCTCTTCTTCGTATCTAATCAATCTTTCTATCTGCGCCTTCCTAAGTGTTTGAATGAAATGTTTATTGTATCAGTTAACTCACTACAGACTATTGGCTGGGAACAGATTTGCAACGTCTCTGTGGTCCCATCAGCGTGCGTGATAATCGTACGGAAGATCATGCGGCACCGCGTGGATTTTTTCTTGCTTCTTCCTTGTAACAATCCAGCTTCTTGAGGAAACCTATGCTCGACATCGACATTACGCTCTTTAAGAATGCCAACGCAATCGCAGGTAACATCCTTTGCCGGATCCATGTCAATCTCTATTACGATCGTGCCGTCGATTTTCCGTTCAATACAGGGTGTGGAGTTCTTGCCACTCACTCGACAGGCCTGGTAGAACATATGGGGTGCCACTCGGCCAAGATCAGTGCCGATGAATACCTGCAGAGTCGTCGGCTTGTCATAACCGATCAGTCGAACGATGGGAAAACCATTCCCGCTACGGTCCTTCACCGCACCTCGCGAGCCCTCCGTCTGATAGCGAGCTCGATGTTGTTGCTCGGGTTGACAGATAATCTGCAGTTGAGTTTTGCCATCGGCGGAAACATTGGCTGGCGATTAGAAAACACCATAAATAATGTTAAATCGGCATGTTTGCGTGGGTTTTATTTAAGAGTAGAGCAGGTCAGGAAATAATTTACGGAACACGCAGATGTGAGTAAATAGTGCTAGATTGTGGAATCTTTGGATAGCGGAATGTTTACCATTGGTTTGTTGAAAGCATGCCAAAGGAAGACAGATATATTGTGTTGGAAATGATTCAAGAATAAACTAGACGCATAATAAATTAATAGAGATTCTCGGCTATTTGGAGAGCTAGAAAATAGATAAAGACTCTCGAATCATCTGTAAAATAAAAAATATTTGAAATTTAAAAAAATTTCAGTAGAAACTTAAGACATTTTCTATAGAAACTTTGACAGGTTTACATTAAAATTCTAATATGATAATTTTAATCTTTTAATTTTGAGCACAGAAATCTCTCTTTCTCTCGCGGAAGTTTAAAGTTTCAAAGATTTATGACTCTTTAAAAACTTCAACTTCAAATTTTCAAGAACAGTTTACATGTTTTTGTCATCATCGATAAATCCATCATTAAACAATTTGATTTCGGTAATCCAGAAATAACGCGTAACAAAACATTTCTATCATTTTTACGCAATTGTCTAAGAAGAAATCTATTACTTCATTCGTGGATTATAAACACTCGGCTGACCTATATTTGGTATCAAAAAGCGAGGAATTTCGTATGCACTAATGTTATTTCTTTTTTCTTATCGCCACAAGAAAAAGGAAAAAAGAGAGCATCGACTCTCGAATCGAAAAAGATAGCTTATCGGCGGTGAAAGCGGCAAAATAAGCAATTTTGCCAGAAATAAATCCGCCACTGAGTTTGCTCTTGTTGCAAAATATTGAAGGTGACAATGCGGCTTCCGAAATAATGAATTGTTTATCTCTCTTCTCTCTAGCAAGACAAACGCTTTAGAAACGAGTTTATGAGATGCAATAAAGGAAAAGATACGATATTTTTGTATGCATTAAATAGCAGAAAAATCTATCTTTTGGAACTAATTAATATTAAATTGTACGTAGTATATTGTTTGAAAAGAGAAATAAAAATTTAGATTATATTATCCTTGATAAAAGGGCTTAAAATCCTTAAGTGAATATCAATAATTCTAATCCAAACAACATGCCTGTATGCAAAAGACGTCATAAAGATGCCATAATGTCTTTATGCATGTTGTCTGAGAAAAGTTCAAGAATTCAAAGCCTAAGATACAAACCCAAGTAATCTAAAGACCAAAGGTTTATAAAGTCAAGAGTTCACGACTTGAAAAGATTAAAACAATCGTTAGAAATGATTCAGTATCCTCGATCTATCTTAGAAACTTGGAATATTGAACTTGTTTCTGAACTAAGACATTTGTTACAACAACGATATAATTCAAAAAACAAAGTTTTTTTTTCAGAAAATAAGTTGAAATATTTTGAATCATTAAAATTTTGTAATTTTTACATGTAATTTTGATGTAATAACTGATTGTAGAGGAATAGAAAATGTATACTTTTAAGATGTTTTTTTTTCCTTTCTTTATATTCTCGTTTTTTTGGTAAACAACTAAAAAATGACAATTGTTTTGACAATTTTGTTGTAGCAAAAAATGAGTAATATAATACATTTATAATTAAAGCTTCTACACCTATCTAAAGACGTACATAGTTGCGAGATGAGGGTGACAGGTCCCTGATGAGTGATTGGTGCCCTTTTCGTCAGCACGCCCATGGCAGGTCGAGGTCTGGTTACTCCCACAACTCTGCCTATGGAACTAGCGTTTCCGGATCTATTGCCGGATATTCCTCCTAAACCGATTCCATTGACAGCGGTTCTGACCGTCGGTGATTTATTGTCAGGGCTGGTTCCGGGGGCTACTTCCGGAAACGCAAAGTTTGCATCCTCGGACTCTAATTTGATATCCATTTTCCTTCTCTTCGAATCCTCCTCGCCGACGTTGTTCCAGAGCTGATAAAGCAATCGTGGAATTAATCAATCTACATATATACATAGTGTCTCGTAATATTCATTAAGAAAATTATTCTCGAATTGTACACTATTGAACAATCAACAGATGAAAGATAGTGCTAGGATCTGAATGTCATATAAGATTTGATTAATATACTAGCGATAATTCTGTTATTTTATTTCAGTAAATCTTCACTCGGCAAAAGGCTATTACAATCAAATTAAATTGTTTTTTTTTTTTTACATATATTGAGTTAAATTGAATCATTAAAGAGTTCTCAACGTGAAATATTTTAATAATGCGGCATCACACTTTTCGCTCAATGGAAAAGAGCTGGAAAATAGCTAAAGGACTAGTATAACGGGAACACCGTATATGCATGAACGTCTGTGTGCTTAATTTAACGAATCAGAACTCGGCTGGGTTCAACTACCGTTCGAGCGGTCGGCGATCTCCGATGACGATATTGATGACGATCACGCGTACCCTCGTGAACACATTAAATAACTTCATCTGGCTTCTAACGACAGGGTGACTCAGTGCCGTAACCGTAACAAGAGTGAGGAAAGCGCACGGACCACAGAAAGAGGGGCCCGTCAACTCTTCCTCTTTCTTTTTCTTCACTTTCCCATCTTTTAGCAAAGAGAAAAAAACAAAACGAGAGATATATCAGAAGGTCGTTAGATTCGATTAGTAACTTGATTTGCGAATTCTTGGAAATTTTATGAATTCTTTTCAAATTTATAAGTTACTCAACGCTCTTTCATAGCTTCAGATTTCCATTATTCTTAAGTTTTCTTGGTGCTATAAATAGGAAATTTCGAAAACAAGTTTACGGGCCCCCTGAAATCTTCTAAGAACTTCTACACGCTAGAATTTTTTGATACAGATGCTACAAAATTTCACAATAGATACTTTCATATGATAAATACTTGGATAATTATTCTGTAACGTATAATTTGTAATACATAGGCATAAACGAATAAGATTAATTAGAATCGTTTGGTTTGCAGGATTTTATTTATTATTAGCAGGTACTAACACTGATATTATTGAAGTGCTGTTGACGTTCCTCGGAACCGAGGCCGGAGTCGTTCGAATTGTCGTCCGGCGTCGTACCGGTCCTAGGCCCGTGTTCATCAGAACTTCTCGCAGTTGCGCCTCCGAAAGACGACAGCGGGAATCTCGGTTGTTTTGGCTGTTGTTGCTGCTGTGAGGTTTGTTGCTGCTGTTGCTGCTGATCAATAATCGTCCTCCTTGTCGCGGAGTGGGCGCGATTACCTGCGGTGCTTCTCGAGACGGACGATGCTGTCACCGTTGACGATGTACCGCCTGCATTGCTACCTGCAAATCAGATCTCGTTATTCCAGTTATTCGCCTTTCACTGATTTTGAAGTGAGATGAAGTCAATTTTATTATTATTATTTTTATTATTTATTATTTTATTATTAAACCAAGTGTGCAGACAAGCACATAGACACATGGAATAAACATATAGATAGGAATAAAGAGATAGATCTCGTAAATCATAAAATCATCATAATTCTCTATTATTTTTATTGTTATAAATTCTCAAAGGAAGCCAAAATCACAAACTCTCAAAAAACTATCTCAAAACCACAATGTCATATCCTCAAAGTCGTCAAAACCACAATACCATATCCTCAAAATCGTCAAAACCACAAAAGCCTCAGAGCCATTAGAATCATTAGAATCACAAATTTTCAAAGATTCTTCGAATTTCATAAATTATCAAGTTTCATAGACAAGAATTAATTCCTAAACCTGCCATTTCTAAAATAACATTTGCTTGAATTTCAAAATTCGAGCGACTTCCCCTTTACTATCTAAGACCCAAAACGATTGTTAAGAAAATATACTACCGATCAGTAGAATCATTGCGATCCTCAAACTATCGGTCCGCTCGCGACGAAGTCAAACCACCCCTGTCAAATTTGCGAGAAGCACCGCTCCACGCAGCATTGACAAACCAAGTCTCGATTTACGCGTCGGGCGTGAAAAGCCGGCGTCATATGCATCGTCGAGGAACGAGTGAGAAAGATAAACCCCCCGAGGGAGAGAAAAAAAAAGATATGAAACATACCGAGAATCGGGGCGAAAGAGGGACAAAAAGACAGAGGAGATGACAAGCGCGGGAGGGGTGTGTGCGGGAGGAGGGAGGCAGAGCAATGTCGGACGGTCTATCTATAGACCACCTATAGACTACTGGGACGAGATAATTGCGTGGGGGGTGAAGTTGCAATCGCGGACGCAACTGGTGGCGACGGGGTTCGATTCTTCCCCCCCCTCTGCCCTCTCACCCCGTCTCCTCCTCCCCACCGGCTGCAGAGGGTGGGCATGTAATCGACGCGTGCACACACGTGCATAAAAGATGCATCTGTGTGAACGTCGAGGAAAATCACGGAACGATGTCAACGACCTGACTGTCGGTTTCCAATCTCGTTTCTCTCGCTTTCTCCCTTTCCCCTCGTTCCTTTTTTGATGCCGCTATTGCCGCCGTTATTGCCGATCATTATGTCACGTTGCAACAATTATACCTTTTCCTCTATATCATCGTCGTTAGAGAGATCATTTGATCAACCTCGTGATCTTCCACTTGACTCGGTATTTTTATTTGCGTTATTACACTGCGTTGTCAAAATTTATATCCATGTAGGAACTATACTCTTTTTTTCTCCGTTTTTTCATCACGAAGAATTCGGAGTAAGGGTGAACGAAATCTATTGTCTGAGGTTCTAATGGTCTTTAAAGTCTAATCTAAAATAAACAAATATTGGGTTTAATTCAATACGGGAATTCTGTACATCCTTATCTATTTATATTATCAGAAAACTGAATCTAGACATCCGATATCGTTTGTTATGATCAACAGGTCCGTAATTTGTAAAATCCAATCCGAACACCCAAGATTGAATCGGTGTTTGGTTGAATTTTTTTTTATTGACATAAACACGTAAAGAATATTGCAAAAAAAGTTTAAAAAAGGGCACTCTAATTCTGTAAGGGATGCCAGATTTTTTTTCTACACTGAGAGAAAAGTATTGAGACTATAATTACGTGGTAAAATAATTATGGTTAGCATCATTTTTATAGTCATTACTTCTATGTTAGTAATAATAATTATATTAATAATTCTGTTAAAAAATATATATGATTGGCATGAAAGAAATATATAGTTGTCCCCCTTTAGCCATAATTATTTTACCACGTAATTATAGTCACAAATACTAAATACTTTTCTCTCAGTGTATAGACAGACGTTACAAATTCCGAGCACGGTTCGTTTCTCGCTCATCTGCATTTTTTCTGCATCCGTTTCGAGAATCCGGTGCAGACACTCCCCTTCCCTCCCCCTCCGCTCCCCCCGGACGTCACGCAAATAACCGATAGCGACGCTCGCCACGATAACTGCATAATCAAACGGCAATGCCATAAAGATAACAATCGCGAAGGTCTCGCGGGTGGCGACGCTCCGGTGGTTTTAATTACCCTGGCAATCTCGCCAGCCCGCCGATAAATAAACGTAGCGGGAACGCCTCTGTACACCTGCGAGCAGAGGTGAATGTATCTCTTTATCGCGCCGCGGGACGCGAGCGCGAGCGCGTGGAAGTGTACCGCCGAGACGAATTAGGGCTCCCGCCCGGTATTTGCGTCTCTCTAGCGGCGTCCTCGAGCCCCGAGACGGAGGCGGAAAAAAAAATAGAGAAAGAGAAAAAGAGAGTGTACCCTCGATAACAGGATCGATAAACATCGTTACTATTACACGGCAAACAGCGCGAGCGCGCTAACTACGCCTCTCCTCTCGAGTCTCAAGGATATATCGTTATCGCAGGACGAATGGAACGTACGGATGGCCGGATCGATGGCCCGATCGATCCTCGCGGCAGCCGGACGGCCGCCGTCCTGGAGGCACGGAACGAACCACCCTCCCCCGATTGACTTGGCTTCCAGTATTCATTTTGCACGAATCTTCGATCGAAAAACTCGCGGAGAACGTAAACATGTAAAGGGCAACGCAAAAAAAAAAGCAAAGACCGGACATTACCGGAGCCTTGTTCCATGAATAGCGAGTAAATGGACAATTTTATAAATAATATAGGTGGTTAGCATTTTATTAGAACTATCGGGCTCTATGATAAGTAGCGGATCGAGCGGATAGATAATCAGATTCTAAAATTAAACATCGTGCAGACGTTTGAGAGAGAGAGAGAGAGAGAGGGAGAGAGAGTCTTTATTGTGTCATATAATACAATAGACGATCGAATTTTATAAAAATGACTAAATGGACGCTGGTTTTGAAGTTCAATATTATAAACAGATATGTCTGAATATGATTTTATTTTAATCCTTACGACTTCGGATGGTTTTCAGTTTACACACTCAGAGAAAAAAGTCGTATCAGCAACTAGAAATTTGAGGACAAATAGCGCCTCAACTATGTATTATAAAGTTGTAATAACAACAATGAATAAATAATACGAACTAAGAAGATGTAGTAATATAAACCATTTCTAATAAATTGTTCAACAAACTACAGAAAAATAGTCGCATAATAATAATAATAATGTTTTTTTTTCRAGTCATCTCGACAATAATTAATTAGTTATGCTTCACTTTAAAAAAATATTTGTCTAAACTAAAAAAATGTAGTAGTTATATCTTATTTGTATAAAGTCTATATAATTGTGTAATGATAGTTGAGTCGCTATTTCACTATCAATTAATAGTTGACGTATATTGTTACCGTTACTAGATTTTTATAGTATTTAATACTACTTTAGTTTTTGTTACCTTACAAAACTAGTGCCAGAAAATATAGTTGCCACAACTATTTTGTTTTTTCTCTCAGTGTATTGTTCTCTACATTAAATATATATATTTTCAATACATCTACATTTTATATTTTAGCAAATTACCTTGAATAATTTGATTGCCTTATATGACGTCTAACATTATACAATATCTTATGTAACACTATCCTTCCCTTATCGTATCTTACTAGCTTTTGTATCTTTGGTTCCCTAATACTATCCGAGAAATGTCCGAATATTAAATATTTAATTCTTTCAGATGAGAAACGTCCATATAGAATTGAACTAGAATGAAAAATATCGTTTATAATATCCAGTTAAAATCTCCATCATTATCAACTTAACTGTTAGACGAATCTGTATTTGTGTAGCTTCTCCCGCTGAGTAGCACTTCAGCGAAATGTCCCCTTTCTTCTCTTTCCCTTTCTTTCGCGCGCAAATACTTTGGGGCCTGTTCGGATTCCGACGAACGATTCGTTGCGACAATGCAAGTTCGCGTAGCAGTCTGTGTACATTTAATGACATCGCTGATAGCCTACTTAAGTAGTCGAGATAAGGAGCTGAGAAGAGTCTCCAGAAGCTCGGCACTGCTTGGCACCAGTGGAAAGAAATGGAGCAAACAGTGAGTGAAAGAGAGAGAGAGAGAGAGAGAGGGAGGGAGGGAGAGAAAGGCGTGGTGTATTTATTACTGTCCTACAATTTCGACAATTTCGAAAGTAACAGAGTTTACGAGCAGAAGCACGTCCAATGTCTTGCAGCGACGTTAACGATGCTAACCGAAAGAACATTAAAAAGAAAGATCAAATAAAAAAAAAGATTAAATTGAATTAAGAGAGCCCAAAATACAAATGAGAATAAAACAAAGGAAGAGTTAAATAAAATTCAGATATCGGGATCGTGTGCTAGCAACGAGTAGCATATATAGCGAGTAGAAGAAAATAAAGAAGCAAAATATCAATTTTACCGATTACTGATAGCTGATTAGAAGCGCGACGGTGACTTACAGATAAGAGTGTCGTGTAGCTATTTGAACGATAAGATGATTAATGATTTCAATGATTGGCGAGCACGCTCGTCACGAAAAAAAAAAGGGACCAGACGAGATCTTGCGACGAAACTATAGCTTATTGATGAACTTCGATTTACGGCACTTCTTATCGATTAATATTCATGACACTACGTGAATTTCCGTAGACTTTCAGTAGTGACGTCGTCGATTTTATCGCGATGTCAGTGACATATACATATAAACCGTTGTAATGCGTCCTTGAGGATCAGAAATCTATAATCTAGAAGAAGGAGCACGTGTTCCAAACATGCATCTTTTCTCTGTTAGAAACGAAGCTTTTTACTAACAAAATAATAATTTAGAAGACACATGCAATTTAAATTTGAAAATCAATTACTAATTACATCAGTTTTTATTTTTAAAAAATCACACTTAATCTTAATAATTAATTCTTCATAATTAAACACGAAATAATGAAGATGATAATAAGAATAACAATAAACTTTACGCAAGAGTCGAAAACGATCTTTAAAAAAATTATCAAGTAAATAATTGCTTAAAATTTAGCAAATGGATATCGATATCGAATTTGTTGATATTGAACTTTTGTCTCGGAGATAGATGAGAGGATCATCCATCTTCGTCCTAATTGACGAAGACGTACATTAATCAACTGTATAAACGTAAATATTAATTTATCGCGTTTCGTGTCGGCTCGTGTCGTTGGATAAGAAAGCGACTTGAACAAGATAAGATCGCCAATGTGAATATATAAGAATTTTAAGCAGGCTGCTCCGGCCTTCTGCTGAATTATCTCAAACCAAACAAAAATAAAAACTGAAATTTTTTAGATTCCCGATGATTCAAACAAGGAGGGGAAAAGGGAGGGGATGAAATTTTTTTTTAAAATAAAATGTGTGAACAAAATCTCATTTCATCCAAATAGAAATGACATCTTTTTCAAAGAGATGTCTATATTTTGCACATAATTCAACCGTATCTGTTTCTTTATAACAATATCTCCGATGTGTCTTTTAATTTCAATCGCTTTATAATTATATTATCAATTAGATTTCAACACGCGACACATTTCGCTCCGGTCGCGTAAAACTCGGTAATTCGCTAAAAGAAGTTACATACTGACAATTAACACGGTCTCGTAAACACTCGGCTGAAAATAAGCATGCCAGAGTTGTCAGTCACGCGCTAACTACGGCCGTCTCGAAAAACCAGTTTCGTGTGGTTTTCGGCCTAATCAAATTTATCAATCCGCCGCCGGTCGTGTCGATCGTCGTGCGCGTTCGTGCGTGTGCGCGCGCGGCTCCGTTATTATTCAACGAGTTACAGGCGTTATTCAACTAAGCACACACAGCGCGCGCCGATAATGAACCGCGTATATGCGTGTACGTGTTTACACGCGATTTTAGCGATCATTGAGTACAAGCCGAAGACACCGTTCTGCGTGTCAATTTGAGGTGACGATCAGCCGTGCGGATCAGGAGATGTTTGACAACACGCGCGTACGTGTTTATGATAACACAATTAAAGTTAACGAACTTTTCAGACTGAGCTAATATCCATGAGTCATCTCGGACATTGACATAACAATGTCGGGCAACCTTCGAACCTTGAGATTTTTTAAATTGAAAATTTTCTCTTCTCTTCCGTCTTATTCTCCTTTCTTCTTCTCCCATGAATTTTTGTTCTTTATGATTATGACGAAGAGAGAAAAAAGCAGGGCTGGAAAAAAATCATGATTTTTTTTTTAAATGCAAAAAATCGGATTTTTTTTTATTTAAATTAGATTTCTTCTTGTTCGAGTTAATTATTTTTAGTAAGAAAATAATTAAATTTTATTACAAAATAATAAACGTTGTTTTTTTTTACTAAGCTTACTAAACTTTAATTTATTGTAAATAATCGGTGATTTCGAACACTATAGGATGCAAAATAGTCAAGTGAAAATCGTTAATTTTAAATTAATTTAAATTAATTTTTATCAATAACTCTAATGAATAAAATAAAACTTGTTTTTTAATGAATATATTTGAATACTTAAATTTGTATACATAATTTTTTATTCACGAAGATGAACGCGCGCATACACTTAATTATAAAAACTAACTTAACTGTTTTTTCGTTTCCTGACGCATTTCTAGGTTTCAAAAAACAAGAACCGAAAAAAGAAACAAAGAAGTCGCAGCACGTAGGAATCTTGGAGACACCAATATATAATTATATACAAAATATGTCCATACACGTTCATATATAGCCTTCTCTCTTTTGTAAAATTATTGCACAGCCAGTATTGGGCATAATTAAATCATGAAAATTAACAATTAAAATTTTAATCAAATTCAGGATTTAAATCAAATGATTTTTTTGGTAAAAGTCGCGATTTAAATCACTGATTTTAATCAATTGATTTAAATCATTCCAGCCTTGGAAAAAGGTATCATGACATCATTATTATTATTATATCCAAATAGAGAGCCTTCAGTAGGGAGCCTTTAGGAGAGAGGCGCCAACTGACCGCGTGGCCATGGGAGCAAGACTTACTCGGACCAATCACAGAACATGGACCAATTCTGTGATTGATCCGAGTAATTCCTGCTCCCATGGTCACGTGATCGGTTGGCGCCACTCTCCTACTTAGAGACTACATCCAAATATTCGAATCCCCGAGTCTCGAATTTTCTCGGGCTGCGTTGAGAAAAAGAAACGATTCAACGCTTTTTTAATAAACAAATACCAATCAATGTAGAAGAAATCCGGAGATAAAGACGTTGTTACTCAACGGTTGCATAAGCATTCTCCATTTGTAATATCTTAGCTTATAAATCTTCTCGGCTAATTATTAGCAAGACTTGTAGAGACTAATAGAATTTTATCTTTTTTTTTTTTTTCTTTATTAATCCTCTTATTTGCTCATTCGACGATCGATTCGATTCCGGCCGAGTGCAATCACTGACATCAATGACGTCTTTTACGAGCACATTCGTAAATAATGATAGGAATACGACCGCATTAATACTCGTTTAGCAAAGAGCACATCCCACTGTCTGGGAATCAACTTTTCTTTTTTTCAAATTCGCAACTCGCAAATTGCAATTTTTTTTCAGCCATCGATTCTTAATTTTCCATTTTCAATTTTTCCACGCATCTTTGATGTTGAACATTGAAAAATTGTCAATTGTTGTGTTGTTGTTGAAAATTGTGTTTTCAACGTCTTTGACGTTGAAAAATTGAAAAAAGTGTACATTTTTGAAGAATGCAATCTCATCAAGCGTTTGTCCAACTTTCGAATTTCGAAAATTGCCCTTTCGAGATTTTAACAATTGACAATAAAAAAGCGATGTAAGTTTATTAACTTTCCATATATATATATTTTTTTATTAGTCGCTGATTCGGCGCCATCTTTGTCTGGCATCGATCAATTTGCTTCTATAATAATATCCGCATTAACTGTGTTTGCTGCAGATCAGTCTCCTCCCACGATTATTCCTTGTTCCTTGTATCACATTCTCATATTTCATCGCGTCTCGACCCTTAGACGCGTATCGGCAACCGCGAAGGTTATCTGAAATCGCGCGCACATACACGGCCATTTTCCCCGCTGGCCGGCCGCGATACTAGTGCCTTTTTTCAACAATAATAATGCCGTCGGGAGATATCGCAGAAAAACATTCGTCATAAGTCCATTAACCCCGCAAAAGAGAGAACGAATGTGAGCGCTTTGTTTCATGTTTAAAGACCATTTTAGACAAACTACAATTCGTATTAGATTCCACAGAGAATAGAATCCCATTTGTAATTTTATATGCCGTGTACACAGTAAAAAACATTTTGTATTTGTGTTAAAAACGGTCCTTGTTAAAATTTTTATGTTGAATTTTTAACATGTCGTGTGTTAATTTAACATAATGTAATTATGTTATTTGGATATTTTGTGTTAAATTGATATTTAACATTTCTTAATGTAAAACTAACATAATTTATGAGTAAGTGAACAAATAACATAAAAATAATTTAAAGACATAAATTCTAAAATGAATGAATCAAAGAAGAATGTTTATGTTAATTTAACATATTATAAATGTTTTTTATAAATTTTACTGAAGAAATATGTTTCTACAAATTGTGTCAAAATGTTACATTTTTTTGTATTAATTTTTACATAATGTTTGTATTACTTTCTAACATATTCATCTTATGTCAAATTAACATAATAATTTGAGTAGACCGTTTGGGATACGTGAAATGTGTTTAACATAAATTTTCTAACAGTGTATATATTTTTGTAGTTCTGATTATTTAAAAATTTTTATATATACTTTCATGATACATATTATAATTGTAAATAGAATTTTATCTTGATTTCTAATATAAATTATAGGTAAAGTGGACTTAAAGCCATAAGCATAAGAAAGATGGCAGCTTTCACACTTTTTTATGCATCTTAAATAAAAAGTTAAAAGCAGAGATACTCTATTCTAACTTCTAACTATTTTACTCCTTTTCTGCCTTTCATGATAGATACAGTTGTGTATTCTTATTGCAAGAAAAAAAACGTCTGTACTTGAAGCCTTTTCCTTCGAGTCAGCCATATTGGATTATGAAGTCAGAAATGTGTATTTTGTTTTTACGCGATGACTCGAGATGAAAAATAAGAAAGCAGATGAGTAAAGGTATAAATAAAAGAAAAAAGAAGACATAAGTAAAAATAGATTACTGCAAAAATATCAAGATGTGAAAGATAAAGCGTAGTGAGAAGAAAATACAGATAGAACAGATGATCCTTATGAATTTAAAAAGAATTCATCTTTTTAAATTTTTTATAAATTGGCGTAATCTGTTCGAAATAAACTTAAAAAATTTCTTTCGCGAATAATACGCGGCACTGCCGTCAGATGAACGCGGCGGAGTTCTGTTTCTCGTAAATAAAAAATCATACAGGATAGAATAAAAGGTGCAACATTATGAGAAGAAATCTCATGGTTGTTTTAGTGAAATGATGATGAAGTTAATGCCTTGAGAATGAGCCGAAAATTGTGTTAAAAATGAACAAATCAAATATTTTGACAATACAATTTCGTTTAGTTCTATGTAAAAATTAATATATGAACCTAATATTCTTTAGACCATGTTACAGTGATGTATTTGTGTTTGTTGGGATACGTCTAAAAATTATTTCAAATTCATTACGAATTTTTATAGAGTAAATAAATAAAAATATTTCTTTTTATACTTGAAAAAGACTCAGAATTGGTGACATAAAAGAAATTTTTTTTTTTTCAACTCTTAAGAATGCTTTTAGAACTGAAAAAGGATGGAAAAAGAATACATTTCATAATTTGAGAGTTCGAAATTCTTCTTCTTGAATTCTTTTTGTTACTTGAGAATTTTGTTACTTGAGATTTTCTCAAGGGAAACTGTCGCTCACTGATTTTGATGGGCTTTAGATATGTTGTAAAAAAAATATTAGAGTTATATTTTTTTTAATCAGCATATCTCAAGATTTAGGGATTAAAATGCTTCTTTGAAAATAACGAATTTTTTTCATTCTCTTCGACTCTCTCTTCGAAATTATGAGATATATGAGAAAATGTTTTATAAAAGTTTTGATATTTTATATTCTTTATGATGGTGTATTCAGTTTTTAAAAAATATAAATTAAAATAAAAAATTTGAAACGCGCGCTTATAAAATATAAAAAAAAAAATTGATGGAAGGATGTAACTTTTACAAGAGCTTGAGATAAGAATTCGCATGTAGACGATTAGAGAAAGAAAATATTTATCGTTGCTTAATCATCTTTATAACGCACTGATATATTGTTTTATAAACATCGAACAAATATTTCGTTCCAAGTGTAAACAGATGCAAGCATAAAAAAGTAATATTGCAACGCGATTGATAATTCGTTTCTGGCCCGCGCCTAATAATTCGAAGAAATCTTGAAAATTGGAAATCATAAAATCTGTAAAATTAATGAAATAGAATAATCATAAAATACAAATAAATCATCATATTTGTTAATATTTTAATCCTGTCACGAAGCATGCATTTAAAAAGAATAATATTTCTAACAAATATTAAGTTATTAAGTTATTAAAGTCAAATTGAACTCATTTTAAAGAAAAATGCTCAAACTTTAACAAATATTTTTGTTAAATATTGTTATAAAGTGTAAAAAGTTATTTGCTTAATATCAATTTGAAAGTTTTCGAAGAGATGAAAGATTTGGCATAGTGTCTGATTACTTTCGCATAATAATTATTCAAATTCAAACTCTGATGATATAAATGATGATATTTATATTATATATAAAATACAAAGTTGGAAAAATCATAATTTAAAAAAAAAATTAAAAAGTCGGATTTTTTTTATTTAAATCGAATTTTTTAAATTTAAATCAGATTTTTTAAATTTAAATTAGATTTATTGTTCAAGTTAATTATTTGTAGTAGTAAGAAAATACTTACATTTTATTATAAAATAATAAATGTTTGTTTTTTTACTAAGCTTACTAAACTTTAATTTTTTAATTATTGTGAATAATCAGTGATTTCAAACACTATAGGATTCAAAATAGTCAAGTGAAAATCATTAATTTTAAATTAATTTTTATCAATAACTTTTATGAATAAAATAAAATTTATTTTTTAATGAATATATTTGAATACTTAAATTTGCATACATAATATAATGTTTTATTCACGAAGATAAACATATACACTTAAATATAAAACTAATTTAGCTTTTTGTTTCCTAACGCATTTCTAAATTTCAAGAAACAAAAACCGAAAAAAGAAACAAAGAAATCGAGGCACAAGCAATCCCGGAGACACCAATATAATATAATATTTTGTATATAATTATATACAAAATATGTCCATGCATGTTCATATATATTCTTCCTTTTTTTGTAAAATTACACAGCACAGTCAGTATTGGGCATAATTAAATCATAATAAAAATTAACAATTAAAATTTTAATCAAATTCATGATTTAAATCACTGATTTTAATCAATTGATTTAAATCATTCCAGCCCTGATAAAATATAAATAAAAATTCAATCTCTTATACCTTAACGATAGAGGAATATATATATATATATATATATATATAATGGAGTTGATGTTTGAATATGATATAGATTATGTGAAAAATTCTTGAATCTTATTAGATCTCTCTTTTTAGGGTGTTTTCCATTTAGTGATACAAGTCGACACAATTGTCGTTTTATCTTTCTTGACATTCAATAAGTAACAAAGAACTTGTATCGATTTATATCACCAAATGGAAAGCACTCTTTATAATTCTTATCAATAATTCTTATCAATAATTGTTGATTTTGTTATACATTTTATTTTGTTTTATAAATTGAATTTATATTTTGCAACTTTCATTATAATTTACTTTATTTTTTATATTCGTCTTGTTGAATATGTTTTGGTCTTTTTATGCTAATTTATAAAAATCTCGTAATATATAATTTCATTAGAATTAAAAAATGTTTTTATTCTCTGCATTCGCCATATTGGATTTGTTATTCTGAATTTTGGTATTTTAATTTCATTTTCGTATTTGACGACTTCAAAAATCTTGAAAAATTATTAAATTATTATTATTAAATTAAATTAAATTAAATTAGATGAATGTCTCTCTCTCTCTCTCTCAAAAGTCAGATTAAAGAATCTTCATATTAGATTAACGAATTTTAATTATTGTTCTTAATTAAACAATTCTATGAAAAAAGACTCTTTCATTAGTGATAAATTAAACCGCACATATCCGATATTCGCATCAGAAATCTTGGAACGAAGTAATTAAAAGTGAAGAAACACGAGGAAACCGAACGATTTTAACGAAACCGGTTTAGTTCATTAAAAGTCATACTTAAAAGATCTGGGCTCAGACTTTCCTATAATCCTAATAGATGGCAATCCTACGAGTTACGAAGAACGAATGTAGGGGAGGAGAGGGAGGATAAAAGAACGTTCGATAAAAATTATTCCACTGGAAACGATAGACAATTAAAATTCTGGAGTCTCTGAACTGAAAACTGGAAAAAAACCAGGTGCCATAAACGTGGACGCTTTTCGGACCGCGTCCCATAGCCGCTTTTAATTACCATGACGATGAAGGTCCGCCGTGCCGCCTGCGCACCTCAAGAGCATGCCCAGATGATCGTTGACATGGTCCAAGGTCCCGCTGCTGCCCCTCCTTAATTCCTGGCGCCTTTTCTCGAGATCGGGTGCCATCAGGCTCCCAAGAATCTTTTCGCAGCCACGTTGGTTCTCTTGTCGAAATCAAGACAAATCACTCGAACGAGCCGAAACTCCTCGTGTTCATCCGCGTTCAAGATTCGTTTCGAAACCCCTGAATCACTCAAGACTTGTCTCTGCGGTAAGATAGCATCGGATAAATTCGTCAGATCGATTTCGCGCGCGTCACTTGACGCGCCACAAGTTACGTCGCTCTCGAAACTGATCCCGAGGTCCACGCCAGTTCCATAGGACTCTTTCCATTCCTTACTCCGCACACAAATCGTCCGATGCGGTCACGTGTCACTTAGCGATCTGGCGCAACTAATGGGACATTCTGAAATGTTTATATCAACGAGTCATCCTTCCTTCGAAATCATCAGGCTCTCAAGGCCCGCGCTTCGACGCGAGATATCGATTCCATGTTCGATTCGCACGCGCGCTACGTCAAATTTCTATGAAGACGCGCCACGACGTCGCGCGAGTCGGAAACGGCGACGCAGGTGGATGAAGAGGAAGAACAGACCGGTCGGGAACGCGGAAGCGGAGGATGAATCACGAAAGAGAGAGAGATGAAAAAGCGCGAACGCGCATCGTACGCGGACTAACGCCACGCCGTTCGTCCGCGATCGGCACGACCTGGGCGCGCGAGTAAATAAGTCCCCCACCCCCGCATCGCGGCGTACGTCGGCGTCGACGGCGGCCGTAGCGATGGCGCGCCGACGAAGGTGACCAATCGACAGGCGCTAATTACCCCCCCGCACTATCGGCGGAGGCGCGCTCGCGCTCGATCGAGCGTCGATACCTTTTCTCCCCCTCCCCCCCCCTGTCCTCCTCCCCCAGGGACGCAGGAAGGACGAACGATAAGGTCCCATTTTAATAAAGTATCGGCAAATGACTTCGGCACGATAAAATAATCGATACTAGAAGTTTTTCCAATAATTATTGGTCACAATGTTTAACACACAATGAACGTGATAACCGGAAAGGATTATCGCGATCCCCGTGGTAACAATTTCAGCGTTGCAAATAGTTACGTAAAAGAAAAACGTGAAATAAGCGCGGGACAAATGCGTCGAAATTCGAAACTGCGCCAGCTCGATTCGCGCATTTCTTTCGCGATTAAATGTCGCGCACGCGCGCCTCCGCATTGAGAGAAAATAGTTGTGACAACTATACTTCTGACAACTCTGTAATTTAAGTATCTGGTACTAGTTTTATATAGTAACAAGAACTAAAGTAATATTAAATACTATAAAAATATAGTAACGATAACAATATATGTCAACTATTAATTGATAGTGAAATAGCGACTCAACTATCATTATACAGTTATATAGGCTTTATACAAAAATGTCGCGCTCGCGCGCCTTCGCACTGAGAGAAAACGAAATAGTTGTAACAACTATATTTTTGACAGCTCTGTAATTTAAGTATCTGACACTAGTTTTATAAGGTAACAAGAACTAAAATTGTATTAAATACTATAAAAATATAGTAATAGTAACGATACATGTCAACTATTAATTGATAGTGAAATAGCGAGTCAACTATCATTACACAGTTATGTAGACTTTATACAAAAATGTCGCGCACGCGCTTCCGCACTGAGAGAAAACGAAATAGTTGTGACAACTATATTTTTGACAATTCTGTAATTTAAGTATCTGGCACTAGTTTTATAAGGTAACAAGAACTAAAGTAATATTAAATACTATAAAAATATAGTAACGGTAACAATATATGTCAACTATTAATTGATAATGAAATAGCGATTCAACTATCATTATACAGTTATATAAACTTTATACAAAAATGTCGCGCACGCGCCTCCGCACTGAGAGAAAACGAAATAGTTGTGACAACTATATTTTTGACAACTCTGTAATTTAAGCATCTGGCACTAGTTTTATAAGGTAACAAAAATTAAGTAGTATTAAACTTTTTAAACCGTTACTATATTTTTATTACTATAAAAATATAGTAACGGTAACGATATATATCAACTATTAATTGATAGTGAAATAGCGACTCAATTATCATTACACAGTTATATAGACTTTATTCGAAAATGCGCTCGCGCGTCTCCGCGTTGAGAGAAAATAGTTATGACAACTATATTTTTGACAATTCTGTAATTTAAGTATCTGGCACTAGTTTTATAAGGTAACAAGAATTAAGTAGTATTAAATACTATAAAAATATAGTAATGGTAACGATATATATCAACTATTAATTGATAGTGAAATAACGACTCAACTATCGTTACACAATTATATAGACTTATATAAATAAAATATTATATAAATAAAATATAACTACTACATTTTTTAGTTTAGACAAATATTTTTTTAAAGTGAAGCATAACTAATTAATTATTGTTAAGATGACTTGAAAAAAAAACATTATTACTTATTCATTGTTGTTATTATAACTTTATAATACATAGTTGAGGCGCTATTTATCCTCAAACTTCTAGTTGCTAATACGACTTTTTTCTCTGAGTGAAGAACGATTGGACACGAACCGCGACGAACGTCCTTGTCCCACGCGCAACACGAGTCCGGCTACGTATAGATCGTCAGTTTTCATCCGAATCTTCGCGGGCCGTGAGAGAATTCCGTTGCGCCGTGGCGCGCGCCGATTAGATAATCGAGAAGAGCGTGATCGATTAACGCGCGCGCGCGCTCGCTCGCCCGTTTCGGACGCGTCACGAGCGTGTGGCGTCGATCGCCGATGACGTCAAAAGTCAAGTTTGCAGGTTTACAATCTGCGGATCGTTCGCGGATCCGAGCGCGGCGATTAACGCGAGATGCATCGCAATATCGCGGTTATCAATCTGTTGGATAATCTATTGTAATTGCTATTTATGCGTGAAACTATAATTCCGCAGCTTCAGCGATCCGTAGATCTCTTCGCCTATCCCTCCCCACCTTTTCCCTCCACTCGCGGATCGCCGCAACGCGAATGTACGAGGCGCAGGAAAAAAAAAAAGCAATCGCGCTTCGCGAGACAACATCGGAGACGCGATGAGGAGAAAGGACATTCCCCGTAAATATCGGGCTGAAAAAGGCTTCTTTCTTTCCCTCGATTAACGCGCGCTCGAAAGTGAACGTGCGAGTTTAAAAAAAAAAAAGAAAAACTTTCGATGCAAAACGTGACGCGAGCCGTTGTCCAACGTAAACACCCTATATGTACAATTTACCGAGATGGTTACACAATAAAATAATGATTCCAGTAAATCGACGTCTTTAGGGTTACATAACGGTAGAATAGTTATGAACAGCTGTTTCGACCTCCGTGAGATTTGTGTCGCACAGCCATTAGACACAAGAACCCCATAGATCAGTGGGGGGGTAGAGAAGACAGAAGAGGAATTCCCCGCACAATCCGCGTTCACCATTTCACATTCGCCGATCTGACTTGGTAGCAATTCGTAAAACCGTGCGTTCTTGCGGTCTGTATATACCGGTTTAACAATGATGCCATTTAAGATAGCGGTTTTTTTTCTCCCGCTTTTTTTTTATATTTTTCCATAATGATCAGTTCGCCTAATCGACTCCCTCGCGATCGAAATGCGCACGTCATGAAACAACCGCGATGTGCGCAGCGCGAAGGCTCGCATGGACACTGGCGCGACGAGCGTGTAGGTATGTTTGTTATTATTTATCGTTATTGTTATCTCGTCACGGAAATCCGAGACACACCGATCTAAAAAGTGTGGGAATGCAACGATTGAGAATTATTTGTCGTCGACATCCATTCGCTTCGTTAGCGTGTCTGGAAAATCGCGCCCTTCTCCCTTTGAGAAGCTCGAATTTCGCAACGTTTGTCGGGATTCCGTCTTCCTTGATTCTTTAATTCTAGTTTCACCGACTGTCTGACTTTTCCGGACGAGAATTAAATAATATGAAGTATAAATAGTCGAAGTGGCAGATAAAAGATAAGAAAAAAATGTGAAGGATATTTAAAAAAAAAAAAATAGCCTTTGTCCATATCTTCTCTTCTATATATTTATATGTCAGATGTTATATTTATATATCCCGCTTATTATCCTGCTAATGTTAATTATGTATCAGTCATATATTCATTAAATTAGACTGAAATAAATTTAGGTTAAATTGAAAAAAAAAAAAATACATAGTTAACTTTCAAAAAAAGATATGTAGTTGTATATTGCAAATTGCATAATTTTTTTGAAAAGGAACTATGTGTTTTCTTTACCAATTGATTCAGCTCATTCTGTGCACAGAAGTATTAAGAGACATACCAAAAAATAAATAGTTTACGCGAAATATTTTATATTTCATTCAAAATGTGTCAGAATAATGTATAAAATATCTTTAAATAACTATTGATTTTTTAATAATTCTGCTTTAACTTGTGTATGTGTGTGTAAAAAATAACTAAAAGTATCATTTTATGTAAACAAAATCAAATTTTATTAAAAAAAAAGGGACCTTTATGTGAAAAATCGATTTTTTCGAAAATTGATTTTGCCATTATTTGTCCCCTTTCAGACCGCACGTTTATTCGAAACATTTTTTGTAAATCTAGCCGTTTCATGTTATTTCAGTGTATCAATTAAAATGAAAAATTCTATATAATTATCAGGATTGAGTAGTAACTAGTTAAAAAGCTAAAAGTTAATGAAGTTAAAAAGTTAATATCTTGTAACTTAACTTATTTTCAAGTTAACTTTCAAGTTTAGCTATTTATTTTAAACATATTAACTTTTTAATTTCTTAATTTTATATTTTTTTCTAATAAATTAAAATTTTTTTCGTCTTTCTAAAAGTCCTAAAATTCTTTTCTTCTATACTACTTTGAACATTAAGCAATGTTAGACAATTAGCTTTGTGTCCGACGCGTTACGTCATGTGACTTTGTTACTTCGAATAGAAAGAAACAAAGATTTTACTAGTGATTATGATTTAATAGGAAAATTAAACGACAAAATTTTAGAAATATTTCTATTAAAATTTTCAATAATTATTTGTAACATACATGTTCTATAATATATTGTATATCATATGCATTATATTATACGATTATAATTAGCTTATATTATTGTTATAATTTTGAAAGATAAATATATATATTTCCTTCTAGAAAACTATACTTCTTATAATCTTAATTCATATAAACTTGCAAGTAAAATATTAAGTCTGTAGTATGTTTCATATTGCAACTTATTTTTAACTGCCATTCAAGGTAAAGTTAATTATAATAATTATAATTAGTTTAATTTAATTAAATAATACTTTTTAACTTAACTTTTAACTAAGTTAATTTTTGTTTATGTAATTTTTTAAACATAATTAATTATATAGTTAATTATATAATTAATTATATAGTTAATTATATAATTAATTACATAATTAATTATATAATTAATTATATTACATTAACTTTAACTTAGTTA
>JANQDE010000006.1:3900807-3979751 GCA_037157785.1 Cephalotes varians | reverse complement strand
ACACACACACACACACACACACACACACACACACACACATACACACACATATGCGACATGCACACGACTAAATTCCCTCATACCTGAACATCACAAGTGCCAAACCATACTTGAATGCACCATATGCAAGTATACATCTACTATTCAGATCTAGTAAGATAAACCTTACAGATATAAACGTTTCATTCAACTGCCTTATAATCGCTCCCAAAGTATGAATAATTCGAGTTTATCCCTCTCCCGTCTTCCCGTGATCGTCCCTCCGATCGTCGTTCCCGTCGCTCTCGCACGGAAAGGCAGCGAATGCAATAAAGTCCAATGTGCGCAAGACAATCGCGCTCAACGACATGTTTGTTGCTCGCTCTTCTCCTCCTCCACCGTCATTTCTTCCTCCTGCCTCTCCCACTCTTCATACACGCGCCTACCGTTCAATTACTCGCTACACATACACACGTACGCACGTGTACGCGCACCCACGAAGGAGGAACTCCTATATGCTCGCGCTGATAGCGCGGTAAACGTCTGTAAGCTAAGCTCGCTGCTCCCATTAGTCACGCTAGACGATCACCGGTCGCTTCGACGACGATGGGTCATATGAAAAACCTGTGACGAGTTTTTGCGAAAAATCGATCGCGGTCTAGCGTGTTTCCCCAGATTCACGTCATGAGGATCGACTTATATAAAGTTTCTCAATTTCGAGCGAGACATTTTTTACGATATAACAATGAGATATAACAATATCTTGGACGACACTTCGTCCTCGATAACAAGTCTTGAGCATATCGTAAAACAAACACTAAAAGATTAAAACTTTAACGCGAGTTATCGAATATCACGTAATAACATCATGACGAAATCCGAAATGATTCGTATTTCTCGTTCTTTGAAATTCCAACAAATAGAAGAAGGGCCCGATATTGATACTTCGATGCTATCGGAACAACGTCGTCATCGTCGTCGTCATGGTGTCCGCGCGTGCATGAACGATGGCGATTCTAGCACGGCTCGTTGAACGTGAATCTTGTCTACCACTGGACGATGACCCGTCTTGCTTATTTATCGTCGCGCTTTTACGGCTTAATTGTTATTCGGTGCTTGCACTATGAAATGTTCATCGTGCACGCGTACATGCACGCGTCGCTGGCTAACATCGATCGATCGATACGATCCGGATGGTAGACGCTTGTACCATGTAAATTATTTCCATCATTTATTCACGTATATTATTTTTTATTTATAATACGTGTTGTCGAACGTAAAAAAAAGAAATCTAAACTCGCTAAACCTGTTTTTTTTCATTTGGATAAAATGTTACGCGACGATTAGGAATATCTACGATCTATCGATAGCAAAATTATTTCTCTAAACAGTTCCAAATAGCTCGAAATGCACGAATTTGGCGTTTTCTGTGTAGTAGAATGTGTTTGAAACACGTCCGGTAAAGTGAAACATCATAATTATTTAACTTACGCCAATTGAAGGAGGAAACTCGTTCGTTTGTAATCGATTCAGCTTTACAAAATTATTTCTAATTACAAATCATCAAGTAACAAACTCGGAAAAACAACTGAACTTTATATCATCGTGATTTAATTAATCGTGTCCAATTTATTAAACTCTTCGAAATGTAAGAAATCCTAGCCCTTCGAAATTTTACTATAACTTGACACCCTAGAGAATATTTGGAGAAAACGTTATTTTACCTGCTTCATTTACTTATTATTGTTACGACACATCTCCATCACACTGCGTATGGTTGCGAAACTATATCGAAACTACGTATCTGCGTGCGATTCGATTAAGTGAAGAAAACATGCCGTTCGAAAGGGGGAGGGAAAAGGGAGAGTGGGGTTTTATTTCGCGGCGACCATGAGAGCGAGATGAATACTAAATAGAGACGCATTTTTGTGGACTGGACTTGGGGACTTATCTCTAGGTGGACGGCCTGCTATCATTGCTGGTTCTCATAGAATGGCTGATAATGCATGCCACACAAACATGAACGGAGGAATCCAGAACCTTTTCCAACTCCTCACATGTTCTCATATTCGAAGATTATTGAAGAATTCTAGGAATTCTTCCAGCACAAAAAATCTCTGAAAACAATTAAAAATCTTGAAAATAATCGTCAAATAATATTGCTGATGAATCTCGCAGAAATTTTTGAAGATCCTTAGTGATCCCTCAAAATACATATTTGACGATTCGGAAACTTTCGAGAGGTCTTAAGGACACTTAATAGTCTTAAAGGTCTTTGAGGATTTCCGAGGAAAGAGGGAATCTTTAAAATGATTGGAACTCACTGAAGAGTTCTGAAAAAAAGACGTTTGAGAATCTGAGAATATCTGAGGAACTTTAAGAACGCATAATTCTGAGAGTGTTCTGAGAATCTTTGAGCGGTCTACAAAGCTCAAGGATCTTTGAAGATTTTCGGGCATCTCTAAAAATATTCACTTGAGCATCACTGTCACGCTCCGAAGACTATCACGTTTCGCGAACACGTGCGTCGTAGTCTTTAAATCATTCGATTCGTCCAGCTGCTCGGTCAGCTGAGCACCGCTGATTTTTAAATCGAGTTTGTTCATTGGCTCAAAAAATGGCTATTTCGAATTTCAAACATCGATCTTGACCTTGGTCAATTAAGTCGGCTTTTGAATAAAGAAAAAAGAAACTATTATTATGTAAATCGGTGAAGTTCGACTCGCGCATACGTAAGGCCGAATCGTAGTTATTGATAATTGTTTTCAGGGATGGACAGATCTAATACAGATGTAAATTCAGTAAAATATAGATCTATTCACAAAAATCCATCTCATGAATATTCTTTTGAATATTCTTCTCTTTTGAAAATAATATAAATAAATATAATTTGCTAGAAAGTTCTTTACGAAGAGGAACTAGACATGAACGTTGCAACGAGCGACAGAAATATCGATAGTCGATATCGCAATTAGCCGAATACGAGCGCGCGAGTATCGATATTCCTTTTGCTTTACTTCAACGCGAGCGCTGGTTGGTCGCATCCATTCGTTACTCACTTCAAGGTAATCAATCAGAAGTCGCCAGACAATTTATTGATATAAAAATTATTTTGATGCTACCGATACTACTTCATACTTTCGGTCATTGTACTTTCAAACGCTACATTGTGTTTAAATTTTGATATTATTTCCGAGAAATCGAATGTAATATATCGATATAAGTAAACTCGCAGATGTCTGGCGACTTCTGATTGGCTATCTTATTCCGAAGTGAGCAACGACGAACGAACGCGACCAACCAGCGCTCGCGTAGTAAAGCAAAAAAATATCGATACTCGCGCGCATGTACTCGGTCAATTGCGATATTAAATATCGATATTTCTAGGTATCGTTCGCTGTAACATTCGTTTCTCGAAAGGACAAATCGAATGATAGGTTAAGCATAGTATCCTTAAAAGAGAAATCCTAGAAAGAAAAGAGAAAAAAGATATATTTATCGCAGTTTGTCATATCAATTACCTTAAAAAAATGCCGCGTAAGAGTAAAATGTGATTTCAAAAAAATGGATGTAAGCACAACGGAATATAATTTGTGCAGAAGGCACATCAAGATCTCTGGCGACACAACTAACATGAAACACTTGAATCCACACGAAAAAGAAAAGCACCACAGAGAATCCACAGCTCAAGTCTAAGGAATTGAAATTGTCTGAAGAGGAAGAGGTCCATTGATCACACATAAAATGATAATAACAATAATGCATTTCCTCTTATGCTTTACATGTTTGACAATGGATTTTATAAAAAAAAAGTCTCCTCTCACTTGTAGTCATCAGCTGAAGAGAAACAATGTTGATAACACTGAGACTTCACACACTGGAGCTGGAACAAGTTATGAAACTGAAGTTGAGATACACAGGTACAAGGATCATTCAATAATTAAAGACACAAATAGTTGTGAAGGCAAAACAGTTGGAGAGAATAATGATACTTTCAGAACAGTAAGTTGGTATCTCCGTAATGACTTTTGATTGACTGTTTGAGTAAAATTGTTTTATAATCTCAAAATCTCAAATTACAATGGCGAGTCCTCTTGAAATTTGTGAATTAGTTGAACAACTGATTTGGCCCCCATTGGATTTCCACTTGTTTGATTCATTCAAGGAAAACGTGAGAAATTTAATGACGGCGTCAAAGAAAAGGTGATAAATTGGCTCCGACATCAAGACAAAGATTTCTTTGCAGGCATAAATAAGCTAATTAAAAGATGGGACAAATATTAATGTTGCTGGAAATTATGTTGAAAAATAAAAAAAATGTCAAGTTGATTAAATAAACTGTTTTACTTCCAGAGCAATTTGTGTCTTTAATTATTGAATGACCCTCGTACTTTGTCATGAATCATTCAGTTTTATACTTTTGTGAATACGTTTGAATTCTTAATTATTTTTTATTGTCTTTATAATAGGAAAAACAATTTTCTGTATAAATGAGTACATCACCTACAATTTTTGAGAAGATATCTAGTTCTGGTAAAGTTATGTTCTTACAAAATAACCATAAAAAGAGGAACTATTTTTAAGAAGGAATGTAATCAATACATACATATCAATGAAAAATAAAAATAATTAAAAGTGCTTCATTTTTTGTAAATTTTATGCAAGTTATTTTTTAAATGATGATTAAACTCAGACATAGATGTCATTCTCTACTTTATCTGTACTGACCATCAACTATTTAATATCATTCAATGTAAAGAATTCAAGTATCTGATGAAGAAACTAGCGCCTTTTTATATAATTCCTAATAAAAATTCGATCAAGAGAAGATTTGATGAAAATATGACACAGTGATCCAAATTTTCAAACGAAAACTGAATAAAACTTTACATGTAACCATCACTATAGATACCTGGTCTAAAGCAGAATCTTCCAGAAATTTTTTGGGAATTACAGTGCATTTCATAGCAAATAAAGCCAGAAAGATAGAATCAGGAAACATTGATATTGTCAAATTATTTGAATGCACTGTAGATTATACTGCTTACGCAATTCTTGGCATTCTGAAAAAATGATGCATTGATATTGATAAAGTTGTAGCAGTTGTGACTAATAATGAATCCAATGTGATATTTGGTCAGGATAGACATATAATTTGTTTTGCTATTGATTTGATGGCAAAGAATTTTATAAAGAACAGCAAAGGTTTTAATCTCGTTAATAAAGTGAGATCAGTTGTAAAATTTGTGAAAAGCAGTACCAATCCAACAAAAGAGCTGTCATCAATGTCAAATCAACTTGGGTACATCTGAGGATGAAATAAAGAAACTCATTCTGGATATCAAAATGAAATGGAAACAGCATATTCTACATGATAAAACGATTCGTCAGGTTATGGAACGTAATTAACATTCTAATTGCAAAAGATTCCGAGCGCCGACGAGTTCGTCACATTGAAGGAAATACTGGATTTGTTGAAACCACTGGAATTCGTGGAGGAATATTCAGCCAAGAATTGTTATAATATCGAAAATAATACTGCTCATCAGATGCGCTATAATTGATTACCAGAACCCTAGACAGACGATGGAATTGTCTGGCGACATTGAAGGAAGTCATCCTGGTGGAATTTAAGAAGTGGTTTAATCGCTAGAGTTCATCAATCCGATTTCTATCGCCACCATATTGGATTCCCGTTTCAAGACCGTTCACTTTCAGAATGCGCAGGCTCTGATTGATGCCAAGTACCTGTTGCTCGACACGATAAATAAATTGTCTAACTCGTCCGACGAGTTCGATACCAAACTAGAAGAATCAAGAAATCAATACAATCTTCTGGATCCTTCATAAACTTTTGACATACAGACTCAGGAAGAACGAGCTGTCTTTGTATCTGACCTGTCCATTAGCTTCCTTGAAGGACAACCTCATAGAAAAATGGAAGAGCATGAGGATACTGTAGCCTTTATTTTATACAATTGCGGTAAAATACCTGTCAATTGTGGCCATATCAGTCCCAATGGAGAGATTTTGAAAAACGGGAATTGCAACGGTCCAATCAAAAACTCGACTAGTCGGGAAACGATTGAACAAACAATTATTTTTAAATTCGAATCAAGAATACTGGTTTCAAGAAATCATTCTTGATCTCGTTATTGACAATAATTCTTGAAACGAGAGCACTGACTTTTTACAGACAATTATTTTGACATGACTGATGTACATTGACATTTTTTTTAAAATAATTTATTATATCTAATGTAATGACATATTTTTTGTATTGTAATGATATATTTTTTATAACATCTATCGTAGTATGATACCTCATAGTCCTATATTTTTATAGTAAATAATTGTTTTGATTAACAACGTAGCCTTTCGTTATTCAGACCAATCAATTTTTCTCAAGACAGAACATCCACATCAACTCTATCAGGTATCACATATGTATTGCGTGTTTTCAATATTGATATTGATTAAAGATCCAAGATAAAATTGTCCATACGAGCTTGGGCCTGAAATTCCTTCAAATATCAATAATTTAAGCGAAAGTGTTTACGAGTAACTAAATAAGGCATCCTTATTCAGCATCTGGATACTTTGCGACTCGCAGATGTCGTTTGAGATCATTCGAAGCAAATTGCTAAGACTCTGCAGATTGGTGGTGATTGAGTCTACATTACAAAGGCCTTGGAGACATTTAACATGTCGGTATCGCGTCGTTTGTGTGATCTACAAAAAGTTTCTCTCGCCATTCGATTAGCCTCCACATGAGTGTCAAATCTAACGACTCTAAAGATTTTGAAATTCTTATCTTTACACATTTAATTCTTATATATTTAATTTTAATTTATATTTAATCCTTATATATTTAATTTTAATTTATATTTAATTATATATATATATATATGTGTATATACATCTTTATATATTAAAAAATATCTTTATACACGATATTCAATCTCGCAGAAAAGTCAGCGTTTAAAAAATGCTTTATTTTTAATTTTTTAATACTGCACTTTTAAATATTCAATATTTAAATAATTGTTATCTTATTAGCTGATTTCATTACAATTATTTAGACGAATATAAAATATATAATTATGTATTGCAAAATGAAAAGATAATCGCGACATTTAGTACACGATAATGAAATAGCGATAGCTACGCTCTGCGAGCAAAAGTTCGTATAAGCAGTTTTTCGAGAAAAAGAGAATTAAAGACACTTCTGAAATTGGTAACTTCGCTCAGTTTTAATTCCGAGTTTGAGCAGACAATTGCGATGATTTACGATCGCTCGTTAAGTGGTACTCGTTCGCATTTATGGCGATAGTAACGACGTCGGTACATCACTTTGAGATAACGCGAAGTGCTTAATTCGAATACTTGAAATCATTGTCCAACGCCCGAGTATCCGCCGCCGATAATAATAAATGCGCAAATTTATTTATGCGCATTGCGCCGCGTATCCCGAGTATTGAGGTGCTTTTGTACAATAATTTTCATCGTAACCGTAAGGCTGTAAACTTATCAACCAATCACCGTCGAGAATTGAGAAACGTAAGATTTGCAATTTTGATTGTGATTGGTCGATTTACTTATGGCTTTACGGTTACGATTAAAACTTTTTTATGTACAAAAGCCTTTAGATATCGCAATCACGTGGTCGCTGAAAGAGCCTCATGGTCACCGTTGATGTTTGAAAGTGGACTAATTTCCCGAGTATCGCAAAAAGTCGACATAAAGATGCGTTAATATTACGAGATTTTTAACATTATGCTTAGTTCAGGGCGTACCTTAACCCTCTATGGGCCGAATTTTTTTCTTAAGTATAAAAAATGTATTTATTTTAAAATTTTAACATTAAATTAAAATTAAACTTAAAAATTTATTTATTTAAAATTTATTTATTTATTTATTTATTTCATAGGTTGATGGTGCCAATCGTCATCAATATTATTATTGATTATCTCAGAGACATTATATAATTAAGATGTATACGTCATCTTGTGAAAAAACTAAAATTATTGATGTATTAGAATGTTACCTGAAAGTTACACGGGCCCATAGAGGGTTAATTTGTAGAATTCCAAAGAATATCTAACATATCTATAAGCTATATAATTTTATATGATACATAATTTATATAATTTTTCATCTAATAATTGAAAAACACTTGAAAAATCAGAAATACAAATACGTATATAAAATATACATTAAAATATGTACGCACGCGATATATATAAATAAAATGATAAGTAGAATTCTAAAAAATGGAATTCCAAAAAAGAAGGAGAATCCGAAATCAGATAGAATAGATCGTTTAAAACAAGGCTTTTCAGTCTCAGATTCGTAAAACCGTATCGTAAAACTAATTGAATAATCGGTCAAGTCTATTACTGTGCATGTACAACTTCTATTTTCAAGTCTTCGAATAATGAAATGTCTAGATGACAGTTTCTTGCAACGTAATATCTTTACATTATCGGATTTAGATTATCGGAATCCTTGACTCTTAGAGTTTTTAAAATTATATATCTCATTTTAAATGCAAGTATAACATAATGCAGCTGCAAACAACAGACTTAACGTATTAGCATCTGTTTCTGATAATAATGCCAGCTCATGAATACGTCATAAACGATATATTAATGCTATTCGTTTTATGAATAGCTCAAAAATACTTATTCAATATTTTATTCAGCATTTTTATGTACTTTTATATTTTTTATACATTATTTTTTTATTTTTTTATATGTTTCTATATGAAAAAAAATGCTTCGCGTGAGAAACATGGAAAGAATATGAAATAATCGACAATATCAAATATCGATAAACGTCTACTTTGACCTTCTCCTTTCGAATTAAGGGCTACAGCGGAAAAACATAAGCAGTAAACAAACTAATAAAGTGTGACAAACTAGGCCAAAAACCAAACAAGATGTTAAAATGAACTATATGACAACTTGTGTCATAATTTCGAACGCAAACAAAATTAGTTTACAAAGTCGATTTTACAAAGTCTTTATCAGTCGCTAATTAATGTAAACAAAATGTAACAATCAATAAAAATCGATGGGAACTTTAAGATGACTATCATACTGACCTGATGTAAGTTAAAAATAAAAAAGTGAATAAAATAACAGAGTCAAATATAATTGTTATTAAATATAATTGTTAAACGAGTAAAAAAATGAATTAAACATCATCCTAGTATAAACAGAATGATCTTCGAGAGCGTGTCAAGAATAATGTTTCCGTGCAGAATGATAGACTATGACCAAACACAGTCATCACTATGCAACAACTTGCAACTATTAATTAAATATACAATCTTGTAAAAAAAACAGCAAATAATTATGAATTATTAGTCTATGTATAAAAAGATAAAGCAACTTGAATATAATATGAATTTGTGAGATATGATTAAACAATTGATGTAACATCGATGATTTAAGACAAAATAATTGCAAAACAAAATGTACTGTGATGAAGCAACGATTCAAATAATATAAACAGATAATATAAACAAAGTGTATTTAAAAATCGTTATTAGAATTTCCAATAAATTATAATAGGAATCGCCTAATAATTCCGAATCCTCATTACAGTTGAATCCATTTGTTTGAGTTTTGATATGAATCATTTCAGATTAAACATTTATAATAATTCGGTTCGAAATCAAGTATTAACATTGTCCCAATCAAACGTGTGATTAAACATGTGATTTGTGATGACCGAGTTTAGAGATAGATCGTAGTTCTTCTATGTTTTAGTTGTTTCTTAGTTTGTCCCACATATGAAGCGTCACAGTTTTTATGAGTTTTCGATCTTGTTGTATATTATGTTGTTGTTAGAATCCATCGAATTTTTGTCTTCATGTCTTTTAATAAAACCATTTAATTTGTTTAAGCATATATATCCAATTAAAAATTCTTTCTTGTTTATGACGCAACTATTTCAGATGCATATTTTATATAAGAAAAAACTAATCTTTCTATCATTATCTAACGCAATCTTATCCGATTTTACATGATTTAATCTGATAACAACTACAATAATTTCTTGATTCTATCTCCCATTTTTTTTAAATCAATTGCAACGTGTATCCATTATTTAATATTATATTAATAATAAATTGTAAATTGTAAATTTTTTTGATGAAATATAGGATGTGATAGCAAAATTGCTCTATCAACTAAACTGTAAAGTTCCAATTTTGTGGTACATTGGATGTTCAAAGAAAAAATGATAAATATCTACCAGAGAAAGTTTTTTTGTGATGCCAATCTAAAATAATTGCATTATCGATTAACTTAAAGATACCTAAGAAATTAATTAATACAATGTTTGTCTTCGATCTCGATAGTAAACTGCAGTCTCTTGTGAAAGTTGTTAAAAATGTTTAAAATGTTATTGACTTGATCGCTAGGTATTATTAACAAAACATCACCTACATATTTAAGATTATGTTTCAAAACACCTACTCCAAGAAAAATTTTACTCGATATAATATACATGTACCATTAGATTGATGCAAATGAAATGTTTTCCATATTACTATTAATAGTAGCCGTAACTTCGTCAAAAATGAACAAAATTAAAATTAAAAAAAAGAGTTAAGTTTAAAATTTCTCTCTCTCTACTTTCGAAGGGTCACTATATTTTTTGAGTTTCTATGAGTTTGCTAATTTTTACATATAAAAACTATAAGCTGAACAAAATAGAGAACTTTTTTCACTTTGTGGGCTTGTCACGTATTAAAAAAAAAATTTGCAAAAATTTTCGACTTTCTAACGATGGAAAATTTCTCTACAAATCTTTGTAGAGAAACAAGATCTTTACTTACGTAAAGATTTCTCTACAAAATCGTTTTTCAAAATTATTCCTAAGATTTTTTGTTACTGAGATATCACGGATTAAATAAAAAAAGAATTTTGATTTTGATTACTTATAATTCATTTAAAAATCATCGTATTGCAATTAAAATTAAAAGATTATTAAAGCTGAAATTTTCTATTGAGTAATATAATTTTTTTTTAAACATGTAAACATTTCATAGTAAAACAACAAAATAGTAAAGTAGTAAACAATAAAATTTAATAGTAAAATAAAAAAACGCAATTTCATTTGCACCAACCTAATATATATTTTCAGTAAAATTTTGCTCAGAAGGAACGTTTTAGAATCTAACTTAAAATAGAAAACAATAAAATTTAAGCAGTAAACGAATTGACCAATCAGAGCCGCAAGTTTTAAAATAGTAGCCTTACGTTTGCAACAATTCTCGATTATGATTCGCCAATTCGCTTACTACTCAAGTTTTATAGATTACATTTTTAATATATTATAATCTAAGAATCATCGATCGTTCATGAAGCATCATCGTAAAAAAAATGACTAATGAAATGTGTAAAAAAAAGTGCGAGATGATGTAACTGAACTATCTGTTATGACGATCCGCAACGAGCGATTCAATTACACGCACGTGATTCTCTGTGTATTCTCCCTCGTTTGTTATCACATTACGAATCGTTCTTACTCCCCCTCTCGTCGCCCGTCGCTCTATTCTTATCGTGGCGCGCCAGGAATGCATTTTCGCGGCGACGCATCTTCGGATGACGTTCGCAGGCCGCGAGCTCCGCCGAAACGTCTCCGGGGATATTTTTAACGGACTCTTATTAACAAATTGCACCGTCGCTCCGCCACGGTTAGCGGCACTGCTGCCGGACGCGGAAAAAAAAATTCGCTGCGCTCCTTACACCTTTTCTTCCATTTTTTTTTTTACTTTTTTGATCGAATTGTCGAATGCTTACCGCGTAAAACCCGTGTAAGACTGCGCAATAGAGATTGAGACTTGTAAATTGGAGATTAGAATTCAACTAATTCAGGACGGAAATGGATTAAAATTGAAATTGTCTGACTGGTCGAATTCGCAATGTCCAATTGCGTAGTATGACGCGGGTTTTAAACCCATATTAGACTATGCATTGGAGATTGAGGATTGCGAATTGAAGATTAAAATTCGGCCAGTCAGACAATTTTAATTTTAATCGGTTTCCGTCCTGAATTAATTGAATTTTAATCTTCAACTCACAATTCTCAATCTCCAATGCGTAGCCTGATACGGACTTAAAGCCCGTATCAGACTTGAGATTGGGATTGAGATTAGATTGGATTTTGATCAATCAAAGCAAAATTTACGAAACTTGAGATTGGTTTTCTTTCTTCTGATTGGTAAAATTCCAATCCAATCTCAATCTCTAGTCTGATACAGGCTTAAGGGGATCCTGAAGTTGTCTGTTTTACCGACCAAACGCGATTATTTTTCGTAAGCACTAATCTTTTTATTGATTGCATAGAATTATAAATCCTTTTCCACAATTAAAGTATAGACAATAACGTACAACAGTATGCAACTTTATACGTAAACGAAAAAAAAAATATAAAAATAACAGTTTTATCATCAACTTTTGGCGTTGACTCGTAATTGCTTTATGTAAAAGTTGTGTGTATTGTAAGCATAAAACAAGCTTGGCGCGTTGCAGTGATTACTTTAGGGAACAATACTATGCTTTTAGAAATCAGCTAGAAGCTTTAGTATAAAAGATCAGTGCGAACGAAAAATTTGTGCGAATGTGTGTATGCAATATCGGTATAGTAGAGCAACACAAAGCGTGTTGTCCTTGTCACTTTCATTATCGACAATCGTGTGATCCTTGTCATTTCATTTTTAGTTCTGAATTAGATATGCCTGTATCATCGACATCGTTCAAATTCGGCCGTCTGTATAGCATCCCCTTAATGGCAATAGTGTCACGAGATCAGTTCGCAATCTCGAGGGTAAAGGTTTCGTCACCGAAAACACAATTGTTGCGATTTTTCTCAGAACGCGTTTACACCAAACGGAGTGAATAGAGCGAGCGAATAAAAGCAGCAAGGTTCGAACAAAGTACACGTCAAATAACGTATAGTATCTTGCCACTAACATTTGTACATCTGAAATTTTAGAGTAGAATACGAATAACAAAGAAGTTCCTACATCATTCCTACAGTTTTTATCATCTCTTTGTTCCATTTCTGAAACAAGCAACTGAAAGATCTCAACGTGCCTGTATCTTTTTCCATCCATCATTAATAAAACTTGTTTTTCGATACACAATTCTAAAAAAGACACGAGTCTCCTCGTCTTCCTCCCCAATTTAGACCTTCTTTACACGACATGCTGATCACAGACGTCATCACGACCCGCATTCAGAACGTGCTTATCGATGATAGAAGACATAAATAAAAAAAACCTAAATCGACCATTAGTTAATATGCAAATGTTTGCAGCGCTACGTACGTGCTGAATATACACACTAATTTCATACGATCTTTTTGATACGCATCGTGTGAGATAATACCGTCGAACTAAATTAAGGAGTTATGCCTAGTGAACGAAGGATCTTCTATTTTAACAAAATTTTTTTTTTATAAAAACTAAAATTTTTCATTTTTTATTAATAAAATTAAAATTAAATTAATTATTAAAAATTATTAGAAAAATTATTTAAAAAATTTTTTATCAATAAAAACTAAACTTTTTAACGTCGTAAAACGCGAATTTTTGGTAAAACTGCCGTCATTTTGTTAAAAATCACAATTAAAAAAAATTCTTTGTTCACTAACTCGGCATTGACATCTACTTTTTTTAAAATGAGCCGTTTTGGAGAAATCGTGCTCACCGCAAAGCACTTGAAAAAAATCATGGTTCCGGGATCAATTGTATTTTGGTTATATATTAATATTTTTCAATAAAAAAATTTGTATGATAAATTTTGCGTACTTTTTGTGTAATCTATAACTTGTAATAAAAAAATATTTTCAAGTTATAAAAAAAATTCTTAAAAAATCAATTTTTTTTACCTGACTATGGCACAACTCCTTAATTTCATTCGAAAATAATGTTTGGTATCAAATGACCGGTGTAAACTAAGCCTTGTGTCAACGATGCTAGAAATCGTCCCGAGATCTCGGAGAAAGAATTGACCAGTCTTATCGATCAATTGACCAAATTGTTCGAATCGTGACTCGTTGATTCTTTCCCCGTCCGAGATCCTGCGGCGATTTCTCCGGCACAAGGTTTTAATCATTCGCTTCGTAATAAACAAACGCGAGACGATCAGCCGAAACGACGTCGCATGCGCGAGGCTCGACGATCGGTGCGGCGCGGAGAGAACGAATCCGGGATGAGCGATTGAGATCGTTCTCTCGCCACGCGTGTCACGCAATACGTACACACGCGCACGCGCACGTACATGTGCACCATTCGCAAAAAACGATCTTGACGGAATCCCGCGACGTGCGTCTCGTACGCCGAAACACCGATCCCGTCGATCCTCGTGTCTTTCTCTCAAACGAAGCCGGACGGGGCTAGGAAAATATCCGCGAGAGTCGCGGGATTCACTTACGCTCCTCGCGAGTGCGAGTTCGAATCTTGCGCTTGCGTCCGAGACACTCGGGCAGATCCCTGATTTATCGCGCGGCCGTTGTGTTGTGTCGCTCCAGCTGGTGTTTATACGCGTGGTCGATGGCGAGCAAGCGGAGCGGATCCACGAGGTGGACGAGAGGCGAGCGAACGGGGGACTGCGAGGCACGATGAGGGGGTGAGCGGAAGGTCGAAGGAGAAAGAGGGAGAGAGAGCGAGAGAGAGAGACAGAGAACTGGAGGAGCGAGAGACCGAGAATCGCGCGGCGATCCCCGCGGAGGTTTTGTGCGTAGCGATCAGCGAGATTGCACTTACCGGCCGCGGATCTGGCACCGCTTTTCCCATGATGCCTGCGGTACTTCCTCGCTGTCGCGATCCGGCCCTTCAGCAACATCGTACACGCACTCGCACGCGATCGCACACGACGGCAGCGCGTCCGCTACGCATTATTATGTGATCGCGCGGCAGCCATATTTGCCTGCTCTCCGCCACTCGACACTCGACTGTGGAGCCCCGCGGCCCGCACCGCGATCAAGCCGCCCGCGGTACGCGATAGCCTCGGCTCGGCAAGCTCGGCTCGGCTCGGCCTGGCCCGCTCGGCCTTTGGCTCGTGGCCATGCCGCCGCCGAATGACGTCACGCGGCCAGCCGTGCGCGCGCGCGCGCCACGTGCCAGGGCTGTCGCGCATTGCGCGCGCGCCCGTCACGTGATCTGCGCGACTCACATTCTCGAACATTTCTTCCCCCGATAATTCGAAATTTTCTTATTTTATCCAATTCTAACCAAAAACGAACATAACTTTACTTAAAACTAATTAACTTTTTCGATTATATATAAGCAAAAGAAACAATTTTCAAATAGATCAGAATATTGTTACTTTAAATATTTTTATATGTCCTTTCTCGACATCAAACTTATCAAAAAGTATGAAAAGCAATGTTTAATGATTGATTGAATATTATCGAAGCATAAATAAATAATGGCAACATCCTATAATATCATAGTATGAAATTTATTCCATTGGAGGAAAACCGATATCAATTAATAAATATACAAGTAAAAGAAACAATATTTAAATAGATCAGGATATTGTTACTTTAAATATTTTTATATCTTCTTTCTCGACATCAAACGTAGAAACTTATCAAAAAGTATGAAAAGCAATGATTAATGATTTAATATTATTGGAGCATAAATAAATAATGGCAACACATCCTATAATATTATAGTATAAAACTTATTCTATTGGAGGAAAACCGATATCAATTAATAAATATACAAGTAAAAGAAATAATTTTCAAATAGATCAGGATATTGTTAAATATTTTTATATCTTCTTCCTCGACATCAAACGTAGAAACTTATCAAAAAATATGAAAAGTAATAATTAATGATTGATTGAACATTATTGAAGCATTGGAGGAAAACCGATATCAATTAGTAAATATACAAGTAAAAGAAACAATTTTCAAATAGATCAGGATATTGTTACTTTAAATATTTTTATATCTTCTTTCTCGACATCAAACGTAGAAACTTATCAAAAAGTATGAAAAGCAATGATGATTAATGATTTAATATTATTGAAGCATAAATAAATAATGGCAACACTGACACATCCTATGATATTATAGTATGAAATTTATTCCATTGGAGGAAAACCGATATCAATTAGTAAATTTTCGGAAATTTGCGAAGAAAAATTCAAAGACAATAACGGAATAACAAAGACGTTCATGATGAGTGTAGGTGTAGCCTTTTACTTCACGCACAATCAGGTTCTCATTTAATGACACATGCTACCTCGAAACAGAAAGGATTATATCGAAGGCAACTTATGCAAAACGCGATTCATATACGCGACATAATAATCTTATCTTCGTGCGCTGCATTTATATATATATATATATATATATATATATATATATATAATTATATGCAATATATTTTTTATTTATATATATCATATATATATTAACACTTTGACGTCCGGCGTTTTCTGAGAGATCTGTAAATATTGTAATTATTATTGTAATTATTTACATTTTAATAAAACATGAAAATCTCAATAGTTTTTAATCCTGTCCCCCATTTTTACGAAATTTCGAGGATGTATGTAAATAAACGTAAGATTTTTTTGCTCGCGACATCAAAGTGGTGCCACCGGACGACATAGTGTTAATATATTAGGTGTTAAACTTAATTCTCATCGTTCGCTACTAAAGGGTGCCGGCTCCAACGCTAATTTCGACGCCAAAGTCGCATGTCTTGTGTAGTTTAGACATTGCGGAAAGCGATTCAGGTTCTTACAGATTAGATTTCTCGACGCTAAAGAGATTTTCCAATCGATTGAATATGGACCGCGATAAGTTGTTTTTCCGATATATGTTTCTTCACTACTTTGACGTCAAGAAAACCGCAGAAACGCATTACTTGTTATCCAAGGTGTGTATGGTGATGAAATTCCATCGGAAAGAACATGTAGAGTTTGGTCTGAACGCTTTCGAAATTATGATTTTGCGTTCACGAAGACGCTATTCGCGCTATTGCTATCATTCTATCTCTGTCGTTCATTAGATGTAAAACAAAGATAGAATGATAGCAATAACGCAAATAGCTTCCTCGTGAACGCACCCTTTGACGTGAGAGACGAAAAACGTCTCGGACAGCCGAAAAAATTTAAAAATGTCGAGCTGCAACAATTGCATCCAAATGAAACCGTTGCAGCTGATCGCTATCAACAGCAATTATGCCAATTGAGTGACGATTGAGTTGATGCAAAAAAAGACTATCCGTAGCCAACAATCGACGCATAGTCATTATTTTGCATGATAACGACCGCATGTTGCAAAAAGCGTGAAGCAGACACTTCGGGTGAATTCGTTTATGCAGGGTATCATTTTATCTTCATTGTTCATTGGACGTAAACAAAGATAAAATGACACCTTCTGCAGCAGTGACTGCATAAACGAATTCACCCTTCTACAGCTTGAATGGGAAGTCCTCCCGCATCCAGCGTACTCTCCAGACATGGGCACTGTTGGATTATCTCTTCCGGTTGATGCAACACACACTTACGAACACACACTTCTCCAGTCACGAGGAAGTCCAAAAATGGGTGAATGAATGGATTGCCTTGAAAGACGCCGCGTTCTACCGTCGTGGGATTGTCCTGTTGCCGGAGAGATGGGAAAAAGTAGTAGAAAATGGAGAAAAATACTTTGATTAATGGTATGATTCGTCTTCCCTTCGAAACAAATCAATTTTGAAGACGAAAAAACAGCGGGAATTAAGTTTAACATCTGATACTTCGATTTTTCTTCATCACCAGATATCAAAGCCCACAAGACGCAATATCGAACGTGTGGACCAAGAGTCATTGAAAACAGGATTGATTTGCAATGATACGATACGCAAAAACACTTATGATTCATATACCGAAAATAATCGTTAATGATAAAAAAATTGCATAATTAAAATAACTTGTATATGTAATAAGATAGCTTGCAACGACATTGGTACTAAGAATAAAAAGTCACGGATGTGTTTTCGTAATTTATTTTTTTTTATAACAAAGAAGCTTGAAGCTTTAATTAATGTTTCTGAAATGACGACTGTTGGCTCACACTGTTTGGATCGTAGCGCAGTTTATATTTATACAGGGTGTCTCTTAAAAAAGGATACGAGGTTGATCTAATGCAAGAAATTCAATCTGGAACGAATTTCTGGCGTTGGTCTCTGCCATTCGTTAAGTATGTAACGCAAATCGAAAAGGACGTATGTCGCGCAGCGCCTATAATCATTACACGAGGATACAATTTCCAAAAGATTACAACGAGATGCAAAAATAGATATTACCCACCACTCATGACACGGCAAGACAAATCTCTCCTCGACTCTCCTGAAAGTACGCCGGAAATTTCTTTTTGCTCACTCTTTTACCATCTTCTCTCTCTCTCTCTCCCTTCCATTCGTTACTTCCACGCTTAATTAGTATTTGTGCAATTAGGCGTTCGATGAGGCTTCCTTACGTCTTGGAGAAAACGCGCGTTTAACCCATTTACTTAAATCGTTAATTAAATCAATTATTTTTAAGTGTAACCGTAATCGTGTGGTCGATAATTAGCGAATATCGGAGCACAAATTAATTTTCAATTTATGTAGAATAAGGTACAGAATTTATAGTCAAAGACTACATATACAGGGTGAGGAAAAGTATGGAAACCCCGAAAAATCTCGAAAAATATAAAATTTACAGAAAAATGTTTCAGATAAAAGTTGTAGGGATTAAAAAGATCTATTTACTGATTTTATCAGTTTGATCTTGAATGGCGTCTTCAAGATTAGGTCAAGGTCACATCTACATTTTTTTAAATGGAAACCTCCATTTTTTTATTGCATATTCTTGTAGCTGAGCTTGAAAAATTTTCAAAACAATACAATAAAATTCCCTTTGGTAAGTACTCTTTGGGACGAGAGTTGACACATTTTGACATAAAATGTAAAATGTCTCGTAAACTATTCATTTTTTGATAATTTTATTTCAATACTTTTATGCACACAATAATGAGGCGAACCAATTGATATAAAACACAATTTCAAAAAAATTATGCAATTTATAATATGCAACTATTGTAATTTTTGGGGGAGTTTCTATATTTTCTCCTCACCCTGTATAATATAAAGCAATGTTCCATTCTATATTATAATCAAATTTACTGAAAAGGGAGAATGAGTAAATCGATTCAATAGAATGCTTATTGAAATTAACCCTTGTCAATATATAATTTTTCACTTTTTCATCAATACATCGGATACCCGAGTATCCATTGCGTATTTCAGAACATAGCCTTGCAAAAATGTTCTTATAGCAGTTGCTAAGCTGGGATATTCTTTTTTACTATTTAAAAAATCTCTGAACAATAAAAATCTTGATACACCTACTTTATGCTAAGGAACAGGTTCTGATACGCTCAATATCTCATACGTGTTGCCAGTATTCAGTAAACAATTAACATAAACAGGCATAAGTTGCTGTACATTTTGCATGTATTTTGTGTGTTGCTGTTTGTTATTAATTCATATTTGTAAAAAATATTATCAACATGGAGGGATTATCGCAGGCACAATTTGCAAGATAAAAGTGTCGTTGACGTACTAGTCATAAAAAACTAATACTCGAAAAAAATCTTTCATTAGTATCAGCCAAAATATTTATATATTCTTCACTACTATTGTACTTCAGAACTATTATCATTTTAGATTGAATACAAAAAAAGAGACGAAATATTTAGAGTTATTATTAGATCCCATCGATTCCTCACAAGGACTTGATGACTATGAATTGGGTACCCAATTGACACCTCGATGAAACTTGTTCCAATAAAAATATCCTTAGAAAAAAGAATAATAATGTCAATTTTATTGGCACACAATCATCAATGTTAAAATAATTGAAAAAACAATATAAAAATGTGAATAGTATCTATCGGACTGCAATCCGTTTTATCAAACACGATCTGTGCGTTTTGAATAACTTGGATAATATATTGTTTTTGTTGACAATAATGTACAAATATTTGTTAATAAAATTTATTGGGCAACATCAGACTTTTAACATCGCAAAAGAAGATATATTGATGGAGCATACACATTTTCTTCATTAATTTTCCTCGCAAAGAAAAGTTCGTGGTATATTTTCTTAACAAATATTTGTTAATTTTATGCATTTGTCAAGAAAAAATAATATTCCAGGTTGTGCAAAACGCGCGACGGATTATATCTAAATAAACTCTACAAGTTGCAGTTCGATAGCTGTTTACATTTTCATATTGTCTTTCAATTATCTTAACATCGACGATTCCATTTTTAAAACGAACGCATGACATCGATATTTGCATCGAAGTTTATTGTTGCCGCTTTTCTGTGATGCCGATTAGTTTTCTCACTGCGCTTACTTCGCGAGCGGCTATCATCGCGTATCTTGACAGTTGTGTGTCAAAGGATTAGTATAATAGTAACAGTTTAATCTTAATTGCAGGCATTTAAACAAGTATGATAAAAAGTAAAACACAAATAGCGCGCGCGTCTGTGATGCAATGGCTTGATTATTTTTCATTTTAAGAATATTTTCACTGATATAAATTTCATCAAAATCGGCACGTATCAATTGGATAGTATTCCTTGTTAGTGAATATTCAGTGATGATTGGACTCCTAATGTTAGCGTATTACAATTCTGCAGTGAAAGCTGAAGAAAGCATCTTGTACTTTATCAAGATTTTTATTTATTTAAAATGAAAATGAACCTTCAAATATTGCTTCAATTTTTCATATTTATAAAAAATCAATAGTGGATATCCGGTATATTGAACAGTGTAATATTCAACTTCTCAGAGTTTCAGCTAAAAACGTAAAAATAAAGAAGGAATCACATTTGTATGAAATTGTTTCTTGTTACTTTAAGAATAGATCTTATTGTCATAACCAAATTCATCCAAAAACATAAAAATGTTTAACGTTTAGTTCAAAATGAGTAAAATAGGTTTGAGTACCCATGCGTTGACAGAAAAGTTAAAAAAATATATTTATATAGAAATTATTCTAAAGTTGTTTCTCAAGTTTCTATTTAAATTTTTAGAACATCTCGTGCAGAATTTAAGGCTAAATGCTGACACAAATGACCAGACATTCCCAAGAATAAGAGATTGAAAAAGGATGATAAGAGAGATCTGCTATTTATACTGAGCATGTGAATTATTATAAGGATTAATGAAAGTGCAGCACACAAAATGTAATGTGTAATAAAAAAAGTAAGTCAATTTAATTATCTACGGAATGCTGCAATCGATTATTCCTTGTAGAATTTTCTCCTTTTCTACATTCTGAAGATATTGTAACTTGAAAAGGTTTTTACGAGATCTTAAAAAGTTGCTTAAACTTGGGAACTGCTGATTCGGATTATGAGATGCAAGCTGATGAATATCATGATTATAGTTGTGACCTGTTCTACGCCTTGGAGCTGCAGCGGCACTGTGACCAAGGCTCAAGTTCTCCAAGCTTTCTCATTTTTTTTTCTTTATTTTTTTCCTTTTTTTTATATTCAAAGACTTTAGATCCTTCGGGAAACTTCCGCGTCCTCACTGTGTAGACTTCTAAGATTCCAAAGCTTGCGTTTCTTTTTTTCTTCGACTTCTATCAAATCCTAGTTTCTTGTACAAGCAGAGTTGTTTTATACGTCAAATTACACTCTATTTTTGTTAATCTTAAAACTTTTTAAGATTATTCAGAAGTTACTTAAGCTTCAAAGTTTACTCACTTATACGCTTCAGATTAAGCTTCGCTACCGGAAAATCTTATCGTCAAAAAATATCGTAACGTTTCTGTTATCTTTTTTATTTGTTTTATTTTTTCCCCTGCAAGCATATAAACCAGCGATTAACAGACGCTACTTTGTGGGTCCGAATTGGGTCCCAACAGGATTACATTATGCCGTATTATGTACGCGTTTCAAATCCTCGATGCAAACGAACTTTCCCTGGTCACGACAACCGTGCTAACTTGAAAAAAACGAAGTGTCTGCCATTCCTTTTTCCTCTTTCTATATTTTTCGCACGCACTCTTTCATTCACTCTTTCTCTCATTCTTTCCCTGTCGCTCTCTCGCCCGCACTTAAATGTTACACATTTTGACAAATTAAAGTCATCACAGAAGCGTCACATTATCATATTTCGTTAGACTACATTTCTCAGTGGGAGTTATTCTCATTTTGGTTAGCGCAGTAATATTACAATGAGTACAAAATGTTTTCTCAAGTTTTTCAAGCCTAGTATAAAGCACTATTATCATTATTGTTTATTATCATTAATATATCATTATATAATTATATGTATATTATATTTATATATATAATCATGAGTGTGTGCTTAACACGCCAGTACACACATCGCGCACACATATATCCTCTTGTATGTGCACACGCACACAAAGCTGCAGTCGCACCACTTAGTATTTAAGTTGTAGCGATAGTGATTTATAATAATCCGTTAATCTCTATTAAACCGAATTTTTTTTCTTTCTTTCCCGGAGGGGAACGATGCATTATGTTGCGATCAAAAGGACCAGCCGGTAATCACGGTTAATCGATCGTTAGTCATCGTACAGCTTTTCTCTCATACTTCATACTTTTTTCATTGAGAATAAGATTTCGACATACATACATGAATAAAAAAAAATATTAAAAAAAAGAGATGAACTTAATTACTCAATACACAAGACTCATGTAAACAATTAAAAATACCATCTTTAGATTTTTGGCTTCTTTTTGTTTTTCCTTGGATATATTTTTCGTCACATAATAGAACACAAAAAAAAAAAATGGAAAATAAAAATTTCTACTATGTTATCGTATTTCGTAGTATTTTATTAATAAAAGCTAAAATTGAATTGAATTCTTCAAATGTTTAAAATCTGATTTTAACTATGTAAAAAAAATGCATATTTCTCTGGAACATATCTTCAGGTTGCTGCGAAAGTTCTTTGGATTTTTTAAGATCTTATAATATTCTTATACAAAAATGTCTAATTTTTAAAAATTTTCGATATCTTAATCTCAGAAAATATCGATATTATAGATTCTTGTAGTTTCTATCTATTTTTAATAAATAAAAAAATAGAAGAAAGTTCTTGGATTTTGAAAACTTTGAACTCTTTTAATCTTAGAACATTTCAATCTTGTAATTCTCACGCTTTTTCAGTTTATAGAATTTCAACTTTAGTTCCTTGTGCCCCATATCTTAACATCTACATATCATATATAAAGTCCATTTGAAATCGAACTTTCGCAGCATCCTCCTCGAAATCGTTAACTACCCTCGCTCTTTTTCTCCAAGATTCAAAGAATCGTGCGTTCTTTCTATGCGGAACGTTGTCGAAGTGGGAACGTGATGAAGGCAGTATTATCCATGCGATATCCAGGAACCGCAAGAAGAAATGATTCGGCTCCCCTACCTCTCTCGCGATATGCGGACACGTCTGATGCGCGGCGATCGACCTCCCGTTTTACTTCGAGTCAGAAAATAATGGCACAAAGCGAAACGGAGCTTTGCGGGGCGTTCGAGCGGCCTTGAAGAAAACTTCCAGATACTTAGCCGGAACTGGCGGTCTCGTTCTCCACCGGCAGGATCGGATGCGACACGTTCACCGGATTAACATCCTGACGTTCCTTCTTATTCTGTCTCACGATCTCGGCGCGCCTCTCCTGTGGAAAGAAAGAAAAGGATTTACAGAATTAGAATAATGTTCTCTGGTGCGATCCTATTAAAGAGGTCGAAAAAGTACGCTCTCTAACAAGCTGAATGGCTCAAACAGAATGTATCGAAGAAGCTTTTGGAATTTCTCGAATTTCCAGTTATTTTGATATTATGAGATCTTTGAATCTTCGATTTAAACCGATTGATGTTGATTTTATTGCACACAACAAAATCTAATTGTTGATGAACTTTCATGTAAATTCAGGGTTGGGAAGTAATGCGTTACTTATAGCGCCATTACCATTATACTTTTTTTTTATAAGTAACGATATCACTTTTTTTTATTGTAACTGTAGCGTAGTTACATCTTTTTCGATCATGGTAACGAATTTAACAGTTTTATCTTACTTTTTATATTTTGAACCTATATGTGACATAATTTCTACGTATTCAATCTTCAGTCTTCAACTAGTATTCATAATCCGTTGTTACATATAAGACCATCCTAACTCATTAAATCTCAGGAGATTCGAATCTTAATTAAAATGTTTAAACTACAATTAAAAGTAAAAAGAGTAATTTAAAGATAAAAAGAGTTGCTTTTTCCTAATCTTGTCGGCGATGAAATAGATTATCTGAAAAAAAAAAGATATAAGGTTCAGAGTAGAGATAAAAGTAAGTGGCTTCTTACTGACATCTTTTTACTTACAAATATTCTATTAATAAATGATTTTGTCTAACATTTTGAGAATAAATTGATGTAGTTATTATTTGAGCGATCTATAAGTATAATCAAAATTATGAAGTTAAGAGGATGGGAATGCGAAAGGAAGTATAATTGTAAAAAATTCTTTGCATGGGGATTGAAAGGAATAAAATAGAAAAAAATTTTCAGTATCTTGAAAATCTCACAACTATAATTTATCTCCTCTTCAAAATTATTAACACGTTCGATACGGGTCCCTGGAGGTTCCTTAAGACGGAAAAGATCGAATTAAAATCATATAATGATCAAAGCTAATTTGAAACATGATAACTTTTATCTTTTTGTTTAACCTTTAAATTGTTGAAAGTTGATAATAAATTTTAACGGCAAAAAAATGAAAAATATACATCATATTTTACCATCTTCCAATATCATAGAGAATTGAAGAGAATATATTATAGCCATACAAATTGCGACCTTGTTTTCAAAATATTGAAATAAATAAAAACAAATTTTTTAATATCTTTCCATCCCTATGAACATGGCGATACAAATTTCAGTCTCAAAAAATCTTTATAACAATAAATCTTTATGCAATGCATGAAAAAGTGAAAAAAAAGAAAAAAACAAAAATTTTATCCTCTTTCATCTCCTTCTACTTTCTTAAATCCATAATTTTTAATCCATAATTTTAATTTTAAGATGACTCAAATAACAATTATCGATTTATTCTACTCAAAACATCAGAAATCATCTATTAGTTGAATGTTTGTCAAGAAAAAGGTAAAAAAGTCACTTTTTTTTACTTTTATATCTTTCAGATATCTCTCCACATTGCCGACTAAATTTTCTGAAAAAGCAGTTCTTTTTATCCTTAAATACCAATTAAAAAATTTTAATTGAAAGTATTAGGACCCGAGTCACAAAGATTTAAAACAGAAAATGTATATATTGCGGGACGTTCTTCCAAATCAAAATTGCCATTCCTGAACCACTTCTGAACTGTACTTTCAGTTACGGCACTATCTCCATAGACGATACAAATCTTTTTTGCTGTTTGTGCAGCATTTTTTCCTTTCCGGAAATAAAAGAGCATTAAGTGTCGAAAATGCAAGAAAATGCTTATTTTCTTTCATTTTACTTTTAATATAAATACACTTAAAATTTGCAAATCAACAAACAAATTGCAGAGAAAGACTCGTTGAAATGTCACCTTTCAAAATGTGTATATAAGAGATTATATATTTCAGAGACGTTTGAAACAAACTCGCATGCAAACGCTATCTATCGGAAAACGCTATGAATTTTTTTTCAACCCAATATATTGGGGCCTGTTAACTTTTTAAATTAATATTAATTAATATAATTTAATTAATATTAGGCTTGTTCTTTTCAGCTAAATTTTTTGCACGGTTGCATCTTTCCTCTCTTTCGTTCCACATTGAAAAAAAAAAAAAGATAAAAGATGAACGGTGCAAGAAGTTCAGCTGAAAAGAACAGACCTATAATCTCCTGTGTGACTTAATGAGTTCAGTAGAGTTTTAAGATATCACAAATCAATCATAGAGTCGCATTATTGTTGCATACATTTTTAAAAAACAATTTTGAGTTTTTAAAATTATGTTAAAATTATGTTAAAATTTTTAAACATAAGATTGAGAATGTCAAAAGGTATAAATAAAAATCGAAATTTATTATTTGCATTGTAAGTATTTACAATCTCTTTAAATTTTTTATAGTCCTAGCGAATATAGCGAATTTAAGAGAAAATTTTATTGCCTCTATTAATATTTTAACATAAAAGACATAACATTAAAAAAGTATCTAATTCTTTTTGTTTAATTTGATCTTTTTTTATCATAATGTCATAAAAAAATAATGAAAAAAGTAACGAATCTTAACAAATACTTAAAAAGTAACGGTAACGAGTTACTTTTAAAAAGTAACTTTCCTAACTCTGTATAAATTACGTGACGGATAAAATTTTGACATCAATATACAAGCCTTCTCCGAAACATTCTATACGCAAACGATCACGTACGAATTATAAATGAACACGGCCACATGCTGAAAGAAAGATAACTATGAAACGAAGGCTGCAACATAATCCAGCAAAAGCACGACAACAGCATTCCTTTTAAAATGCAACTATCGATGTCTTCGTGATCCTATATGAAATATAACAAGCTATTTGTCGCGACGGTGGAAGGGGAGAAAGGCACATGAGACGGGGAAAATAATTGATACGTAATTCAATGCGGCCCACGAGCATTACAATTTGTCATACTAATTTTAATTATCCACGATTTTAAAATCTCGCCGTTTACATAACATGTATACGTTACAACTAAAATATAAAGATATATAACAAATATATGAAATGTGTAAATGCAAAATATATGAGTTACTTTTTCTATTTTTGTCATTTGTTCGTTAATTGTTGAAAAATATCATGGTAAAAACATAACTTGATAAAGAAAAAATTTCTAAAAATCTATAAAATAATCCAATCTTTGTAATTCAATCTCCAATTTTAATTTTAACTTTGAAATAGACATACTATCATTAGTATTTTATAAAAACTTCAATTTCTGAAACCTTTATAACTTTTATAATCACATAAAAATTTTGATTTATATACTAAATATTTTTATGCTTTCATTGTGGACTGTATTATTTAATATTATTAAATAAATATAATAATAATATAAAAATAATAAATAAATATAATATTATTATAAAAGAATATATATTACTATAAAATTTTATGTATGTATATATATATATATATATATATATATATATATATATATATATTATACTGAATAATAAATTAATATTACTAAGANTATATAAATGTATTATACTGAATAATAAATTAATATTACTAAGAAATAAGAAACAAAAATTATTAGAAAATTAGCTTTTTTATCACGAGCATCGATTTGTGTGGATCATACAACAAATTGTCTGCAGGGGTCCGACTGCGATTAAGAGTGCGTGTGGGGACGGAATTACATGGTAACGGCGGATTGCTTGCACGCGACGCTGGATCTCTCGTTGCCGATTCATCTCCGCGGTCGACACCCTCTTGTCGAACTCGCACTTTTTCACCAGGAGCTCGCGCGCCGCCATCTGACGCACTTTCGCTATCTTCACCGTGTTCTAAACCACCATCGCACAAACGCCTACGTTCGATCAGTGCTTTCTTACGCAGGAAGACTTCGGGATAACCCGAGATCATCCGATTCGCTTTTCTTACTTTTCTCTTTTTTCTCAAAAGCACGCAAATACAATGCTTTGGTTACAGATTTTAGGTCGTTACGTAACTCTTTGCTGCCCTTTGCAATCATTCTATCGTTTGTTCTTTCGTTGGTGTTGAATATATTAACATTTCGAAAATTTAAGTATTCAAAATTATTTAAGTTTTAAGATTATTTCACGTTTAATTCTACTGATTTTACATTCTTTAATTCCTAGACTTCAAATAAATGTACTTAATTTTTGAAACTTTAATGATTTGGACTCTCGAACTTTTCAATTTTATCGAAAGTCATAAATCTTAAAAACATCAATTATAAATAAAAGTTGAAGTATGCAGTTTTTTTCGTATAGTTTTACAATATAACACAGATGCATTGATAATTTTTTCTTATCGATCTGTTTCGTAACAACCTGGAAAAGACTGACGTACTACCTAAAGCTATCACATCAACTTCGAGAATTATATTCGATCGGAAACTTACATGATTGCGCAGCTTCTCCTTCTGCTCGCGCTCGATGGACTCGCGACGTTCGCGTGCCTGCTCCAACTTGCCCTGGATTTGAGACTCCAACTGCTGCACGCGCTCCGACATACCTTGACGTACGCGAGCGACCTGCTCTTCCTACAAACAGCCACGAATCAATAACTCATATCTATTTTTGCAGAGTCTATTATCTGCCTATATAATTTGCCTGTTTAAATATGCAAAACGAAGCAGCAGCCTTGTAGAAAAAAAAACCACGATAGTTGCAAATGTGAATTTAGAAGTGTTTCGTTGCTGCCTCGCGTTCTCAAATTATTTCAAATGTAATGACTCTTATGAAAGTAAAAAAAAAAAAAGATATGTATTAAATAATTATAAATAAAAAATTACATTGAATTCCTCATGAACTTTGATCTATCATATATCTTATGATCTATTTATCCAACTCTCATGTTTATATCATATTCATTTTATATCATACTAACATGCTCCTTGAGACGATCCAGCATTCTCTTGATATTTTCGTCACGCTGAGCCGCGGCAGTTTTCAATTTCTCCTCGACAGCGCATCGCACTTCCTCGGTTTGTTGCTCGAGACTCAGACGAGTCTTCTCAACACTCTCCAACTGCAACGAAAAGTGAAATTAAATATCACAATAGTCACCTAAATGCTCGTTGAATAACGTTTAATTATCTGCACAATTGTGACTAAATGAAGTTTAATAAACTAATTAAAAATTAATCAATTTAAAAAGTAAATATCTTTAATTCTCATCTCCAATCTCTACTTACATGCTCCTTCAACTTGTTTTTCAGTTCGGCGATATGGGCCTCTCGCTTCTCTTCCGTGTTGTTCATTTTCGCGTCCAAGGACTCGCGAGTGGCGGCGATGAAGGCCGCGCTGAGTTCGTCCTTCTTTCGGGACGCCTCCTCGATCTTGCTGAGCTTAGCGGCGAGGGCGGCGAGCTTGTGCGCCTCGATGGACAGTCTTCGCTCCTCGGCGGCCTTCAGTTTGTCCTCGATCGCAGTCTGCTGCGTCGGGCTCGACTGCGGCGGCGAGGGCGCTCTTTTAGGCACCGTCGGCTCCGCCAGGATCACCTCGTAGCATAGCCCGCCCTTGGATTTCTCCTGGCATCGAATCTCCGTCGCTGCAAAGTTTCCATCGGTGTAATGTGACAAGTGTGCGGCGCAACATAGTGAACTTATGCATCGAAAGATAATAGCTTTGTTCTTTTTAGCTGAACTGGCTATACTAGTTTAATGTTCATCTTTCTTCTTCAAATATAGAGGGAGAAAGATAAACTGTAAACTAGTGCAGCCAGTTCAGCTAAAAAGAACAAGCCTATTGGGTAGTATATTTTCAATGCGGCATACATTCACGACTAATATCATTAACACTAGAACTACCGACAATTAAATTAAAATAATTGATTCGGTATATACAGTACATAACTTTGAAAAATGAGGAGGAGACGGAAAGAACAAATTGATAATTTAATTCTTCAGATATTGTAATAAAAGCCATGGAAAATTTCTGAAATAAAAAGTCACAAATTTGAGTATATTTTGAATGAATTTTTAAAACCAGTCATATCGACTGGTTTGGTAGTTCTAGTGTTAATTATACAATTATAACATTAATAATTTCATTAATAATTATATAATTATTAATAATTTTAAACGTACAATGCATTGAAAATGTATTGCTGTTATATAACAGTCTTTTCATTATATAATACTTGTGTATTACAAAATAACATCATTGTGTGATAATTATTAATAATATTACATATAATTATAATTATAGAATAATTATTAATATCATAATTATAAATAAAAATATAATTTTTATCTCATTATCTCATTAAAAAAATTAAGTTCCTCTGCTATGCGATAAAAGTATCTTATTATAGATACTATGAGACAGAGAGACTGAGACACTTCACATCCTAAGTGTACTCGTATCCTAAGATCGATATTTTCTAATTTTGATCGTCTCGCAGATGCCACGCACTCAATTTTCGAATGATATCGAGTTGACATCGACATCTCTAATCTGATGACCGAATATCGACGCCACGTCTCGGTGCAACAGCCCCCGTGATTCGCAATTCCGGCGCCGGCTGGTTGCGGAAGCATGACTCATAGGCAGGAGAGCGGCGCGGCAAGGAGGGATCGATCAGAGGGAACGATCGGCCGTAGGCGCCGCGACGTCTAGCGTCGTCGCACGCACTTCCTCCACCGCACCTCCTCTCATCCCTCCTCATCTCGCGCCGCGTACACCCCGCCGCTGCCGGTCGTACTGTAATTACCGTATATCGTACCGTGTCGTAACTTCCCTGCCATAGCAATTTTAGGGAATTCCAATAATTACTTAATTGTGAGAAGTGAAGAAAAGAATCCTCATCCGTTGCATTGTCCTTTCTTTCTTTGCTTTGCCCCGTCTTTTCGCTATGTGCCTCGAGTACAAGCAAAATATGAATTATTGATGTTCAAACGAACATTCGATGATTAGGATTATTGTTGTATATTTTATATTATTTTAGAAACCGCGAATGAAGTTTCGGCTTCGCGTTCTCAATATCTGCTTTCCTCCCTCCTCTACCTGGTGGAACCGGACGGTATCAGGCAGAACTGCTATGTCATTACCATGAAAAGTTATCGATACCGCCGTACATCTCGTCCACGTAATACAAGTTTGCAAATACTCCCTTCGCTTTCGATTTATAATTCAGCGGCGACACATTGGCGCGACCATTCTCGCCGGGGGCATTGCACCGATCTTTAACACAGCAAAGGTGCTCCCTTTTAACTCTCAGACGCCGGGAATTCTCATATTGCGCGAATAAAGCTACACGACGCGGCAGACAAAATCGTTCAAGGTGCAAGAAACAGGACTCGGTAAAAAAAAAGGAGGAGAAAAGAAAATAAGACGTTTCCTGACGCGTCGATTTTTTTGTATTAGCAATCAAATAAAATCGCCATCAACACAGTATAATTAAAAATGTAACAAGATTTCTCGCGCGAACAAAACGTCCCAGAGAAATCTTTTTTTAAGGAGCAAATCTCTCTACGAAATCGATTTCTCGTAGTAAAAATTTTAGAATAAAAATTTATAGATTTATCAATAAGAAAAATCGATGATGTTCATATAAAATTTTTCTCAAGAATCTTGCTGTTCAACTTCTTTGTCAAGTATCTTAGAATTGCCGCTCGCATTTCTCTGGAACTTTCTTTAGCGAGAAAGTCATAGGATTCCGAGGAAATCGATTCGAACTGGCTGTAAGTCTCAATACGTTTTCCTTGACGTCATCCGAAGCCCGCTCGATTATCCAGATACTCACTGATGAACTTCACCTTTTTCGGCTGCTTGGTCCGCGGCTTGCCCTTGCCGCTCGGCTTCTTAAACGGCGCGTTGTTCCTCCTCTGTCCCGCTTCGGAAATTCAGACACGGTCAAAGCACTCGAAGCGTTTGCGAGGGAGATTAACGAGGGAGAAGGGAGGCGTAGCCGGGGATTGCGCTTTGACCCACTGTGAGACACCATCTCACTCGTTCACCATTATGCAATTATTGTAATGTATCGTCCAAGCGAAACGCCGCAATTATAAAGACTTTTGAATCATAACGCATTCGCGGTACTTCAAAATGCCCAATGTGATAGTAAGAAGCATCGATTTTCCTTGCAAATATTGATCGCGTGAAATTTATGGAAGTTTTCATTATGCAATAATCGTAAAAACGGAAGAGGAACGTTTGCCGATCGTGCTTCGCATGGCATAAAAACTTCGTTTCATGTTTTAATCAATACACAGGTATTTCAGAAACAGTGAAGCTGTAAAGGGAACGAAATTAGCATCGTGCGTGTCATTGTCCGGTTGAGAGATCGATTGGTGTCTCAATGGGCTAATTATCGGGAAATCGATGCGACCGTTTTGCGTAGCCATGTTGGACCGCACCCTGATCGTTTCGGCGAGTCGAACACGTGACAAAATCCGGGATATTATTAGCGGATAACAAAAAGACCGGTTAACAAACAGTTGCCGCAATAGCACGCGTCGCTGCGCAATTCGATTCCCAATTTTCTTCAAAAATACAAAATTATGAAAAGGAAGATGTGTCCTTACTTTACTTCTTAGTGTTTGGTGTCTATATTATTAATAAAATAAATAATCTAGACGATAGATATTACTTTAAATATATCGTCGCGAAATCTCGTAAAAAATGTAATATTAATTTATAAAATATAAATTTATTTAAAATATAAATACCAACTTTCTTTGACTATAAGATAAGAACGTCTTATATTAATTTCTCGAATCAAGCGAGTGTAACATTAAATTCGACAAAATTGCAAAGATAAAAAAAAACAGTTTTCTACGAAAGATTAAAAAAAAATATAGTTTTCTACAAAATACTTACTAATTTAATATTCGATAATTTATTTATAATTTATAAGTATGTTAACGTTTCAAGTTTTTTTCCTCATGATTGTGAAGTCGATATTTTTCAGAGAGACACTTTTTTCATCTTAAAAGTCTCGGATGTCGATATCGACGAAGAACCTTTACGATCTTTACGAAGAACCGGCGAAGTTTCGCGACACCCCGTAGAGAAAAATGGTGGACCGTGAGTATCGATTCGCGGACGGTGTCTGAGAAATTGATCGAACTGCAGGTGCCCCAGGATAATGTCACGATACCATCGTGATGTCGACCGTCGTGCACTGCGGTAAGGACAGTGCTCTTCGCGTGCGAAGGGCACGAAAAAGCGTAATTTCCTCTTCGAAAAAATTTATGCACAAAATTAATAATAATAAATTTCTTCACGCGGATTATGCATCGATCAAGAATAATTACATACGCAGGCGAAATTGTATAACAATTGTATAACAATAAGCTACGTGGAATAATTAATTAGAATGTTAAATAAACGAGGCAATCTCGAATGAGATGATTAATAATGCACATGAAATATTGAAGAAAAAGATGATATAAAAAATAAGTGTAAATAAAAGTGAACAGACACAGCATACAATTAAATTGTATTTTTTAAAAAAAGTATTTGCAAAATATAAAATATGATAAAATATGATAAAAAATAAATAATATACAATAAATTATATTAATTTTTTTTTTAGTTCTGCAAAAAGTTAATAAATCTAAGATCGAAGTACATTCTTCCGGATATCATTCTTCTTTCTTGTCGATACAAAACGGTCGCATTTATTTCCAAGCACTTGACATCCCTCATTCCATGAGTTCTTTCAAAGGATAACAAGCCGAAATATAGGATGATTTATTAGGAAGTCTTTCCGAGAGTATGTCTAGTAACTGGCGCTTGAAGACCATATTTACTTCCTTCCGATTTCCCGAATTTTGTTTTTTAATCCTCAAAGTAATCGTGAAAGAGACAATACTCTGATAACACTGATCCTACAAAAATTCCTACAAAAATCAAGCATTGCCATTTAAATCTAAAACAAAATGCTCTAAGATCATACGAATAATTTAATGATCTCTAGCTTCGAAATTTATTTATAAGGAGCTCTAATAAAAGTGCTGTCTCCGAAAAGCAACGCCGTGTGATTCGGTACCTTATTCTATAAATAACATAAAAGGTACCTGAGCAAGTTTGGCTCGATAAATGTTAGGTTACTTCACGAAGATTGCTCTGCGAAGAACTGTTACTCCGCCCACAAGATAAAATGGATAATTTCGCTCAAAAATCGACGAATCGCTTTACGAAAATTACTAATTTTATGCAGGAAAAAAATAAATTGATAAAGACTGGTTTCGTCGAGAAGACCGTCATAAAACCGTTTTTCGGAGAATTATTCAGAGATAAGAGATCACATGTCCGCGGAGCTTTAAAGCAATTTTAAAATCTTTTACAAAGATCGTGAGTTTCTTATGAAGGACTGCTCCACCCTGATAAAGCTCTGTGACAAACCAGTGTCGAAATCTCTGTCACAAGTGATTATTTCACTGCTTTAAGGTCCTAAAAGTAATTTTGTGACTCGAAAATATTAAGTTTCTATTTCCCCTGTTTCTTTTTTTATTCAAAGAATCGACACTATTAAGGCCATTGAGAAATGGTCGTTCAAGGTCGTCATGAAGAATCGAACAAGACAAAGATTTTCCAGATCGTGTATTAAAAGCATTTTAGCAGCCAATCTTTACGAATCTCGGAAAACCGGAAGGAAGGCCTCAGCGAGGGATGAACATTAGGGGTGGTGGGCCTCGCGCGATAGGGACCTCACTCACCTACGACGCCCAGCGGGGCCTTGCAGCTGTGACAGAAGCACTGGAGCACCGAGTCGCGCACGAGACCGATCAGCATATTGTCGTTTCGTTTCGTACGAGGAGGGTTGTTTCGCGGAGGGTCTCGCGAATCTCGGGGACGGGTGATCTCGACGACGGGATCGGGCGCGCGAGACTGAGACACGGGTGGCTGGAAGGACGAGAAGAGGATCAGAGACCAGAAGAGAGAAGAGTTTAGGCACGGAAATGTCGCTCAAGTCGTAACTGGGGCGGTGGCTGGAGGGCGACTGGCCCGCACGCTGCGCCGCGACGCCCGGCGTCGCTCAATATTCGACCGCTCTCCTTCTCCTCCTCCACCTACTCTGTTCCTCACTTTTCCCCGTACCATGCAACTAACAGCCTACCCGACGACAAGCCACCCTTCCAGCTAGCAAACTCCAACCTGCGATCGCCACTACTACTAGAGCAGCCATCGGAGGGGGTGTTATTGGCTATATGGGGTGTCCCGCGAGAATGTCGCGTTAGACGCAGAAGAGAGGGCTTAATGGATGCGCAAAAGAAAGGAAAAACGGAGGAAAAGTTATAGTCGTGGAACAAAAAAGGAGAACTTTAATTGAGGGTAGTTTGGGGTTCAACATTTTGCGAGCCTTGGATGTTGAGACTTTTCGATTTCGAGATTGCTTCATCACGCGGAAATTTATGAAATCTTTTTTATGCAATATTTTAAAGAATATCTTTCTCGGGATTCTGAGATACTTGGAAGCTGAGAAGTTCCATGACTCCTATATTTCTTAGAAACCCGGCGTGCTTAGACATTGGAAATTTCAAGTACTCAAGATCCTAGAATGTTACACTGAGAGAAAAGTGTTTAGTATTTGTGATTATAACATTACATGGTAAAGTAATTATAGTTAGGAGCTTCATTTAGTTTATTCTTATAGTTATCCCCTAAGAGGGACAACTATATATTTCTTTCATGCCAATCATATATATTTTTTAGCAGAATTATTAATATAATTATTATTACTAACATTATAGAAGTAATGACTATAAAAGTGATGCTCCTAATCATAATTACTTTACCATGTAATTAAAGTCACAAATACTAAATACTTTTCTCTCGTAAGATCTCTTTATTTTCCAGAAATTCTACGTTCTTGAAAGATTTGATTATTTAAAGATCCTTTCGTCTTTTTCTTTCCGAACACTCGGTATAGCTCGGAATTGGTCACAGAAACGTGCGGAAGCCTATGTGGGTAAAATACCATCTATCGCTGTCCAGAATCCTCCAATCTACCATCGCCGTTCTAACGAAAGGCCAGCTTTCCAAAACGATCGACGAAAAAATTCGCTAGAATAAAGTTCGCGTGATTGGCACGGAACTTCGCAAAGTATCGCGGTAGATTCGAACTGATTTCGCGTTCTCAGGCTTTCTTCCGATCCCCCTATCTTCGATTAACGAGCTCGCGTTAGATCGCTGGATATTTCTCGACATCCGGATCCTTGAATTTTCGTATCTATTAGATCTGAAGATTCTGAGGGCTCTAGATCTCTGGAGTCCTTGATTCAGTTTCAAAGGTGCTAGATATATTCTTTCCTCAAAATTTCTCTCTTTAACGATGACACATATTTCTAAAAGAAAATAAAAAAATTACAGATTATTCTGGATCGCATTCAAAAGTAATATAAAAAATTTAACGGCGGTTTAGAATCTGAATCAGAAATTATTTCAATAAAAAGTGGAAATGTACTCTAAAGAAAATGTAATTAAGAAATAATGACAAAAATCTCAAATTTTTATATAAGTATTTTAAGTAGATATTCCAGATGATTTATATAAAATTTCATTGCAATTTTTTTATCAAAAATTAAATTATTTTAAATAACAATGACAAAGAAATCTTATTTTTTTGTATAAATATTTTAAGTATTTAAGATGATTTATACAAAGTTTTATTGCAAAGTAATTTTAAAAATAAACAAAATGTATTTATTTATTTATAGAACAACTAATCTCTGCACAATAAAACTTTGTATAAATCATCTTAAATATCTAAAATATTTATATTTTTAAAAATTGAAATTTTTTTCGTCATTATTATTTGAAATATATTATATTTAATTTTTAATTAAAAAAAAGTGAATAAACTATAAAAATGTGTTAAATGAAATTGTCACACATTCACTCATACGTATATAATTTATTTAAAGTACAAATACTAACACATTTCCAATTTCAATTGACTTCGTATGGAACTGTATGGGTGCCTTCTTAAAATCGGATTCGAACCGCGAGACGAAATTTGAGTCGTCATTCGCATCCCTAGATTCGACAGGGCGACTGAGAAATATGGGGTATAATGATCGCGTTCTGTGTAAAGTTTTCCATTGCACAGGCGATCGAAGACGCTGTTTTGCAGGAACTCGCGTGACGCAGTCTGCCCGTGGAAATCAATGAGAAATAAAATTTTCATTGCTAAATGACGACCGTGGTCATGGTTGGATTTAGAGGAACAAAGAGAGCATTTTTTACCGTTCTTATTCGCTAATTGTTTTATGCAAGACGACAATTTAATTCAAGCAACCTGAAGGCAACTTCATTATAAATGATTCTAGTTAACGGATTTAGTTAAATTGAGACAGATAAAGACAAGCTAATGACTCAATTTTCTAATAATTTCACATTAGACGCTTGCTCGAGATAATTCATCGAACTAGATTATTTAAACTCCAAATCGTAATAAAATTGTGATTTAATGTTGAAGTTTTATCTTCGATAAAACTGATTTTCGAGAAACTAATTTAAAAAATCCGATAATGAAATAATTTTATGCGCAAAATAATGTGCTTAGTTACTCACGGATTTCTGTCTATTTATGTATAAACCATAATTAATTTTATAATTAATTTTTTAATGCTATTCAAATTTAATAAAATAAGAATATTAAAAAAATATACTCTACAGTATTATTAGTAAGTATTACGTAAAATTTTTATACGTATAATTAGTTTGTATTATTTAAAGTATCAATGTAATATGTAATAATTATATGAAAATTATATTAATATATATAATTATTATATTATTCATATTAATTTAATAATTTAACTTAATTTTTATATTATATTAGTTCACATCTGGAAGACTAAGATTTAAGAGTCTAAACTTCGAAAAGCTCTCAAGATTTTCCCTTCTTCAAAACTTTGCCCTTCGCCTTCCGAATTCTACCAACATTTTCTTCTTTTATCTTCGCAGTTTCATAATTCAAAACAAAGAAAAAGAGTCGTACCGCAGTTTAGATAACTTTTGTGACTTATTTTGTTTGATGAAAAAATCTGGCGTCGTTTTAAAAGTGCAATAACAAAAAAGAAGACGTATTTGCTGTAAACACTTGAGAAATCTCAATTTAATAAAATCCATGTAACGAGCCGGTTTCGATCGTTACGGTTTAATTGGATCCAAACGATAACAAGAAAATACGAATGGAAAGATGTGAAGAAAAAAATCGAATTTGTTGTTACATTAGTCCTTCATTGATTTTTTTTTTTCCCCCAATAAGAACGCGCCAAGGATGAAATTCTCGCTGATCACGGATCTCATTTAGCAATCCTTCTCCTGCGCAACTTTTCTCCTTAGACCTCGTATCCATGCTAGAAACCACTCCAAGATCTCCAAAATAGAGAAAGTCCATTCAACACAAATTATTGCAGCGATATCATAACATTGCTGCAATATAGCTACAATGATCTGTGCTGTATAGAAAGAATTAACAAATCACATTTGAACAATTCGACCAATTGATCAATTCGATTGGTCAATTCTTTTTCCGTTCGAGATCTTGGACCAATTTCTGGATACAACGTGGACAAGACTTTAGATTATAATTTAAGAGCATGTATATACAAAGAAAAATTGTCAAATACATTTCTCTTATTTTTCTTCTTATCTCTCATAACTATGAAACTTATCGATTTTGTACATTAATAATAAAAATTATTTCAGAAACATAATCATTTTTATAGAGGAGAAAGTAATATTATATTCCTCATTTACATTTTATAATAACTTTATAAAATTTTGTAATAACTTTGCTAATAATATTTAAAACGATTTCATTCATCAAGGTGTTGATCGTTTCTAGATGCAAAGTTATGAAATATTTATTACTTAGGATGTTATTTATAAAAATGTGACGACACTGCATAATAATTCGAAGAGAAACAGGGGTGGTAATGTAGTCCCCATACACACATGCACAAAAGTAAATTTAAAAAATTGGTTTAAAAAAACAGTATTTGGTCGCGAAATTATATATTTACAAAAAATATTGAAAAAATTGCAAAATGTATGCAAATGTATATACGTATACTTCTTTCGCATATAGACTATCAGTATTAAAAATCTATAGTACATATAACTATCCCCTGATTCCGTAAAGTGATGCGTATCATTTTATCCTTGTTGTTCAAATATTAAACAAGAATAAAATGATATATCATGCTCATCATGCATTTTACGGAACGCAACCTATAAATTAACAGTAAAGAATTATCAAATTATCGAAACTACAATCGAATTATCGAATGACTACTTCAAAAATCTCAAAAGATCATGTATCATCAGCACGCTTAAGGGGCTACATTAGGAAAATAGCATACTATTGTTTAACTTTGCATAACTCGAAATGTGTACAATTAAATATAATGTTAAACGGACAAAACACTTAAGAATATATATATGTATATATATATATTGTATATATATATATTTATGTATATATATATATATATTTTTTTTTTTTCTTTCATGGGATAATACGCCCAAGTTTAAGAATGAGGAAGTTTGTATAATTAAATTCTAAAATGTACCTTGAAAACAAAATGCTCAAAAAATACGTTATGATAAATGCCAACTATTGTGTATTGACATAATAGCGCCATTGTATAATGGCGAGTTACTAAACAAATAATTTCATAAATAATTATTAGAATTCGCTGTTTAATAACAAAGATATTAAAAGAGGCCCTTATATGAGTCATAATACCATTTTTCTTCCTATTAATTTTATGTAGTTCGATTTATATGAGTTTACATAAATGAAAAATAAACTCATTTAAAATCAGCTCGCTCTTTTGCTTCTTTAGGGAACAAATGCGAGAGTCGAAGGATCGAGTGCCCTCAAATCCCTTTTTCAGGTCGCGCTATTGTTCGCGATCGCGACTGGCGACTCCAAGTTGAGAGCCACGGAGGCGACGGGTCGTCGACGTGCACCATTGCAGTTGTTAGCCGTCTGATGCAGGCTCGCAGCAACTTCTTCCTCCGCGGCACTCGTTCTCGCTCGCCAGCCACGAGGACGCGGCCATCGAGGTCCGGGGCTCTGACCTCTTGTCCGTACGTCGCCTGCCGGTCTCGCCGGTCCCCGCGGCGTTTAGGGCGTGTGTTCTCCGGTGCGGCGCCGAACCGTCCGGTCGCCTCGTTCCTCCTATCTAATTGCCGAACTATTGCCCCGATAAAGAGACACGCGAGATTTTTGTACGCGTATCATGCGTATCAACCCATCCCACGCGGGGAAAAACGCGGGACACACATCGAACGATTAGCAACCGATGATGCTTCATGTACTAACAAATACTAACTTTATCTTATTTTATATATAATATATATATATATATATATGTATAATATATATGTAAAATGTTAATTTGTATCCAATATTTTTTAAGTATATATATATATATATACATATAATTAAGTTTTATATATATATGTAATAATTAAGTATATACATATGTAAAATAATTTAATTAAAATTATTAGTGATTGTAAATCAATTCCAGCGAATAAACTAAGTTTCCAAAAGGTTCGTTTTCCGATAATTCAAGTTCGAGTAGGGTTACTTTATCATAATCACTTTATGACTGATCAACATTCATTAAATATGTTGGATAAATATGCATTATTGCACGTCTATCGAACGCTTAATATTATTTCATCTTATGTATTTTTACTGTTACTCACATTCATTGGAAACGGGCGATTCCGCTGCGGTGGCCATGTTATCTCTGCAACAAAAACGTTCTATAATTATCTACATATTTAAATGAACTTTGATTATGTTGAATGTTCTAGGGAAGATACAAATTCAGGAGTCCTATCATAAGATTTATTCTTTTCGATTACAAATATGACTTCTGAAATCGCCGTAATATCTATCCGTTTCAATTAAATTACATTTGTCCAGTTTGAAATAAGCGTCCATTTAATAAGCGTGAATTTGAGATAAAAGGAAAGAGGAAAATTATAAATGGAACTGCAGAAAGCGCAACTTGAAACGAATCTATTATTATCGATGTTTTTCTGAATTTCTTGAATACGAAGGAAGACTCGCAATGAGGTGTAAGTACGGTATAATCGATTCGCTTTACGCTAAATTTGTTCGTATTAATTAAAGTTTTTTTTAATAATGTAAGATGTTATAGTTTATTATAGTATTATATTATAGATTAGAGTAAGATGTTTTTATTTCATCCTGAATATGTATAAATTTTGAAATGTTCTTTATTATTAATAATAAATAAAATCTTAATATGACTTATATGTTACTAAAGATCTTTATTATTCTTATATTATTAAAACTGCAGTTATATACAAGTAGAATATACAGTGAAAAAAGAGTTCAATCACCTTCTTTTCATATCCTCACATGATGCGAATCTAGACTAAACTGGAGCATCGATTTTTTAATTAATGTATTTCGTGAAGTAATTTATTATTTATTCTTAAATGATAAATAACGGAAACAGAAACGTGAAAACAAGTTCTCGTTTAAAAATTCTCGAAAACTATATATTACATAAAAGCAAACGAATAAAAAAATTTTGTGTTAAACAAAATTTCTGGTCACTTAAAGTCATTTAAAGCTCTGAAAGATTCTGCAGTGTTATTAGAGTTCAGGTTTTAACAATAAAATAAAATAAATAAGGAATAAAACGATAATTTGACAATTAATATCATCTCATGCCATTTAATTTCTTAACTATCGCAGAATTTTTTAAATAATTTTATTGCTTATTTGTTTGAAAATGACGCCTTTTTTATGTTTCATACAGGCTCTGTTTTATACGTAGCTTCGGTGTAAGATGATATCGGAGTGTATATGAGCGGTCAAGATGGGTTATATAGCGACATCTAGTGACTATTATTATTTACTTGAATCTGCTTCTTCGTTGAAGAATATCTTTTTAAAATCAAATCAGACGTTGGCTGTATTCTGCAGAAAAAGCAGCTTTGCAACTTTTGTAAGATTCTTTAATGTGATTGGTTTATACATTTAGATCAGTGAGAAACAATGGCAAGAACCAATCATAAGAGAATCTCACATCAGCTGCAAAGCTGTTTTTTGTTGTTGAATGCAATCATTGATAAGTATCTCATTCTTAAAAAAATAAATTTCTTAAATGTGAATTAAACAATTCTACAATTAATTACAATTAATAACATAATAATTAATGTGTGTGAACATTAAATATTTTGATTTCATTATGCCGAGCAACGTCGACTTAAAGCATCGATTTACTACTAAAAAAATAAATTAATAATAAACTGGCTAAACGAAAACAGGCAAACACCCTGTTTACACCTTTGTTCATTGCGAATTTACCAAATAGATAACATATTTGAGATATTTCAGTTCGTACATTCTGCAAATTAAAGGTACAATTATATGACAAGTTGAAGAATTTTGCAACAACCCGATATAATCAAATGTACCTCAAATTAAACAAAGGCCTACTAACACTTATTTACAAACGTTCCGCCATGATTTCCTGTCACCGTCGCTCAAAAGCCATTGATAACCGCCGCTTCGTGTTCATTTACATGATCCAAAAAGCAATAACGACACGCACCACAGAACCTCGCCGTCTCAAATGCAGCACCGAGATCGACGAATGAACGTTACGATCGTGCTTCCCGATCGAATCCTCCTGAAAAACTAACCGACGCGTCGCTCCGATAAATCGTGGCGCGAAGGTCAGCGGCGTCTCTTTGTTTGCATCGAAAAAAAGGGGGTGAAAAGAAGAGAAAACATTTACCTGTTTCTCTCTCTATCCTTCTCTCGCGGAGGAAGAAACGCTGCTCTCCCGACGCTCGTTCAACGACGGGTCCGTCGACCAACGAATCACGTAAAACTCGTTCGTACGCACGCAGATGCAACCAGATGCGACGCCGACGCGACGGTACAGGATCAACCGAGTTGCCGTGTGTGTATACCGAACCGGTCCCTTCGTACGCCGCTTTTATCGCGCGGCGTCTTTGTGCGGCGTCGCGTCGTCGAGGGCGGCCGAGCGTCGGCGAGATCGAACGAGCCGTCGCCGGCGCGACCGGCCCATTGGCTCGCCGGCGGCGCCACGTCGCGCCGATTGGTCCGTTTGAATCGCTGAACGTTGCCGGCGCTGCACGTACCGCCGTGTGCACTCGCGAGATCGTTCTCGATTAACTTGGTGGCTGCTACGTCACACACACGTCGCCTGGTTCATTTTTTATATTTGCTCTACGTTTTGTTTCTATTCTTGAAAAAGTCTCTTTGTTTCACTAGAAACTGAAAAGTGCCGCTAGATTTATCGTTCAGACAATGTCCGAAATCAAATTATAAGACGTCTAAAAATTGTTTTTAAAATAGATTTTGCAAAGATGTCTGTAAAATGTCTTTTAGACGTCTTTATATGTCTTACGATTCGATTTTGGGCTTTGTGTTATCTGGATAATCTTTTAAACGCCGCATTATTATATGAATTTAAATATTGAAATTTATCATTATAACAGGTGTCAATTAAATGCCAATAACAATTTTGAATTCGATCTTTTACACATAACTTTTTATAACTTTTTAGTCATTAATTTTATAATGTCCAGTACTTGTTTTTATCTGTAATCTGCATTACGAATTTATTGTCACTCTATTCATTTTTCCGATATCTTTCCTGAAATATTTCAATGAAATAAACTGTACGATTCAACAACTTCTCGGCATAATTTGTGACCGATTTAAACAATATTTGAATAAATGACAAAATTAAAGAAAACATTTTCCAAAAATATAATCGTTTGTGCGATTATTATTCTTTAATTTTTAATTTCTTCACATTTTTTTTTTTTTTAATTTGCGTCATTATCCAAACTTTAATCTTTTTTTACAATTCTGAAAAGAATCGGCTGATTCTTTCGACGCAAATCAATCGCGAACGACGCATTGTACTCTATATGCTAAACCGTTAGAAGCGTCTTTAAAAAAACAGTCATTCCGGATGAATCATATGGCTGCATCCTTCAAGAAGTGTGTGGGACGTCGCGACCGTTGCGCGGTCGTGCCTTGCCGCGTAAAAAAAAAAATGTGTGTCCCAAACATGGGCGGAACATTCGCGACTGGTTCCGCCAGGAACTCGTCTTTTCACTCTCTGAGTGGCGTGCGGCTACGACGAAAGTGGCGCGACTTATTATGATTTACTCCTTCCTTGATCCTCGATCAATTTTTCGAATGTCTCGAATGTACAACCGGCTGCGCGACTCCCGCTCGCACGTGATTCGTTTGTTATTGCGCATTTAGATGGTATCGTGCGCACGTATGAAATGAGATTATTGCGTTTTTTTACGCGCCTTTAAAATGGAAGACTCATAGCCATTGTTTAACCTTAAAGTGTAGAATAAATATCCGAATAACTGAATAAGTAAATCTATCAAAAAGATCTTGTAAAACGTCTGTTACAAATACTGTAGAATGTCAGCAGAAATATGATAGAATTTGTTAATATGATGGCTGAGCAGAATCTATTATTACTGATGATAGATTGACTGCGGAAACCCAACAGAATCTATTATTACGCGCGAACAAGTTGTCTTTTTTAAAAGATCTAAATATTTTTCGTAGCTGGTAATTTTGTGGTAATGAATGTTGCCAGCAATTTATATTTATGTCAGCGATCAAATAAAGTGACTTGTATTTTTGATTTAATACAAGAAACCTGCTCTTTACAGCTTCATTACACTGCACTTAAAATAAAATAAGTGCAATTGGACGTTGAAGAGAAAAGGAAAAAGATTGACAAAGTTTTAGCTGAACAGATCTAAAGTCGAAATTCATAGTCGGTTTCTTGTATTTAACAAAATATGTCTAAATATAGTCTCAAGATATCAATCACAGAGTAGTAGCTTATTTCAAGATTGTCTTAAAACAGTCTTGAAATAACAACCGATTATGAATATAAGCTTAAGAATTCGATATGCGATGAAGTTTTCAAAAAATCGTCGCATTAACATCTATGTACAACACATGTCTGTGATTGCATATGAAATTTACATATGAGAGACAAGTTCAGAATACGTCTCGACCTATAAAATGCTGTTTGATCTCTACGAGAGATAACGGCTTAAGCTGATTCATTGATTAAGACAGTAATACGTCGTGCTTATTCATTTATGTTACTTTATGCACAAACATCTTTGCCTCCAATTATTTTGTTACGTTGTATACATAATTATAAATAATATATTTTAATATATTAATACATTTGAATATATGTAAATAATGATATCTAATATAAAGATATATTACAAATTATCTACATACAATTATATTACCATTACAATTTTTTTTTTTATTATGTAGGTATAACATTTTAATTATATTGGATTGAAACAAAAGTTTATAACGTTTTTTAGTCTAAAATTTCTATATTTTAGTATGACACCATTTGATAGAGCAAAGTTTCAGCTTTCAGAATCTGTTTTACAAATTACGGTACGATGATTTTTAATGGAGTTATGAGCGATCAAAGTCAGAATCCCTGTTTAACTTAACTTGCGAAGAATTTAAGATTAAAAAATCGTAGGAACATTTGTAAAAAAACGATTTTATAGGGAAAGCTTCAAACTTTCACAATACATGGTCAAAAATTTTCTCAAATTTAATTTGGGCACGTTACAAACCAACAAAGTGAGAAGAAAATTTTCCATCTTTTTCAGCTCATAATTTTCTGTATGTAAAAATTACCAAACTCACGTAAACTCAAAAATAATGATAAGCTTTTGAAAGTAGAGATTTCAAGCTTTAAAATCCTATCTTTAAAATTTAAATTTTATTCCTTTTTGACGAAAATATTGTATATACAATTTTAAGCTAAAAAAACGCTACGAACTTTTGTTCCAACCCAATATAATACATTATATAATAATACAAGTTCACGCAGTATTCTTAACTTGAATTTATCGGAGCGTATGTATATAGGAAATGCATTCGTATTCTGATAAATGCACGTGATAAGACATAATGACCTCGCGTACATACACTCTACATACTTCAATTACAACGCAGTAAAATGTCACATCCATGTATTTCAATACACACGAACAATGGGTAATTGTTCCCTAAATGACACACAGCTGATACATTGAATAAACGATCAGAAAAGGTCACGTTCAGAAGACACAACGGTTGAATGAGCGCTGCCGTTGGTACATTCTCTTAGATTTTATGGATCTAAAGGTCTACTTCAATCGCAGGCAACAATTACGTACATTTAACCGTTATGTTTGAACGTAACTGAACTGTGAAACGATACGTCTAATCGTCTTATCAGGCGAGTCTCTCCCGCCGTTTCCCACCCCCACCAGAGCGCGCGAGTCTCACGCTCGCTCTACCAATGTCGCCACGTTCGCGGCCGATCGCGCGCGCGCTCGCTCACCGGCGTGAAGTTGCGCGCGGTCGCCGCCGAGCGAGTTGTTGACGCGCCGTGTGCACGCAAGTTCGCGCAGGTCACGTCGCCGCGTCGAGTCGTCGATCGCGTGTTTCGCGGGATCACGTTGCGCGTAGAGTAGTCGCGATACGGCGCGAGGAAGCACGCGTGTCCGTTCGGCGTCCGATGGTGGTCGTACGAGATTGAGGACGGAGAGTATCGCGGAAGGGATGCCGACAACGATGCGGGAGAACGACGTCAACGCGGCCAACACCGTCGTCGACCATGCCGAGGAACACAGACTTCGCACCGGGACCGACAGCTTCCCGAGCATCAACGAGCGGCCGGTCGACGACATCTCCCTCGAGTTCTTCTACAAACCGCACTCGATCACTCTGCTGCTCATCTCCATCGGCGCGGTCATATACTCGGTGTTCACCAGGTAGCTCTGACCCGCGGACCTTTGATCCTTTCGAATTCTTGCGAATTATATTTCACATAAATTTCTCTTGGCTCCTCCCCCTTGTTTTCCCTTGTGCGACGAAAAGTACATCTTTCAGTTAGAAACTGTGTGACACAAGAAACTGAAAGATTTCATGTTCTGAGTGCAATTAGATTTATATCTTTCCTCTCTCTTTCCCCCTCCTCTATGAGAAGTTGGTAATTTCGATAATCCTCTGAAATTCTTTGGCAGAGACCTAGTATTGTGCTTTGCATAATGCCAGCCTTGTATGTTATTATTATATAAGAGGAGCTTAATTTTTGATATGCGAGAAAATGTTAGTAGAAAAAAAATTATTTATTTATTTATTTATAATATAAAAATATGATTATTAATTTTCTTTGAACAAATTTTTGGGATAAATAATTGTAATAACTGCACAAACAATTCTATTCGATATTACAGAGTGATTATAATCTGTCCTATTATAAGCCATTCATGAGCTTTGAATAATGCCATCCTTGTATGTTATTATTATATAAGAGGATCTTAATTTTTGATATGCGAGAAAATGTTAGTAGAAAAAAATTTATTGTAATTTTCTTTGAACAAATTTTTGAGATAATTCTAATAACTCTGCACAAATAATTCTATTCGATATTACAGAGTGATTATAATCTGTCCTATTATAAGCCATTCATGAGCTTTGAATAATACCATCCTTGTATGTTATTATTATATAAGAGGATCTTAATTTTTGATATGCGAGAAAATGTTAGTAGAAAAAAAATTTATTGTAATTTTCTTTGAACAAATTTTTGAGATAATTCTAATAACTCTGCACAAATAATTCTATTCGATATTACAAAGTGATTATAATCTGTTCTTGGTCCTATTATAAGCCGTTCATGATTATGAATGGCTTTTATTTGGCTTAACTATATTATGTAACTCGCTGCATCAATTCTGCTTAATATTTTCATGTTTTTGTTTCATGTTTTGTAGATAGCAGTTCTGTGCACTGAATAGTCTGCAATGAATTTGTTATGTTAGACATTTTAATGTTTTTGAGATATTGATCTCATGGTAAATCTAAAATTGAGACTAGAAAATTCCTATCACATATGGATTTGTTTTATTTTTTTTAGTGATATTGTGAGACAATATTTATTAGTGTATTAGAAAATAATATGATAGTATTGACTTGTTAGAATATTTATATCAAATGGAAATTAGTGAACTGTATGAACAATGTACCATTTACTTTTAATATTTTATGTTTATCTTATTTAGTCTGCGTATTGTATTTTAAAAATTTAAATAAAAAAGAATGTATGTATGTTCAAAATATTTATATTTTTAATAAATTCGTATGTTCTATATGTAATTGTATATTGATTATTGTAATTTTACGAAAATTCCTTATGTGATAGCAACAAGTTTTGATTTTTGGATTTTGTGTTAAATTATCTTACTAGATTTAGGCATAAAGTTTCAATTCATGTGCTAATGTTATTACTAGAGATTTTAAATTAATTAATTTAGCTTTTATCGTTAATTTCAATTTTTTTATGTAGCAGAAAAATACGTATCAATTATTATATTTTTATTACAGTTGATAAACACAAGTGAATTTTGCAACTTGGATTACTCTGGTTTCAATCACTGCTTATAATACAGTTAGCAAGAAAATTTATGTAAATATAATTCACAAGTTACATTATTGCATAGGGATACACAGTATGTTACACATTTGTTACATCTAAAAAAAAACATCTTTTTCAGAAATACCACCAATGTGGAGGATAACATGTGGGCAGGCATGCTGTGTGTCATTTTCTTCTTCCTTATCATATCTGTCCTGACATTTCCCAATGGTCCATTCACCAGACCTCATCCTGTAGTATGGCGAATAGTATTTGGCTGCAGCGTGCTCTATTTGATGGGTCTGCTGTTCTTGTTGTTCCAAAACTATGAGACAGTTAGGAAAATCCTGGTGTGGGTGGATCCGGGTTTAGCTTCTTTCCATATTGATATGGACAAGGAGTATGGCGTCAACTGCTCGGATGTCACAGTGGAAAAGATCTGGAACCACCTGGACGTGTTTGCACTGGCTCACTTTCTTGGCTGGGCCTTCAAGGCTATTCTGATTCGTCATCTCGGTATCCTTTGGGCCATCAGCGTCATGTGGGAAGTGACAGAAATTGCTTTTGCTCATTTGTTGCCGAACTTCATCGAGTGCTGGTGGGACGCGTTAATTCTGGATGTTCTAGTGTGCAATGGATTGGGTATTTGGGTCGGCCTGAAGATCTGCTCCATATTGGAGATGAGGGAATATAAGTAAGATTTGAATTTTTAAATCCAAATATCTTTCAAATTTTATCGTTTATAATAAGGAATCTATTCTATTTGCAGAATTTTATTTTTTTCTTACATGGAAACTTATTTCCATTTCATAGAGAAGGGTGTTTTTTCTCTTTTCTCAAACAAGAATATTGAATACTGAATTCTTTATTTGTTCCTAAATACAGATGGGTCAGTATTCGCGACATTGAGAGCACCACTGGGAAGCTGAAGAGAGTAATGTTGCAGTTTACTCCTGGCAGTTGGACATCTGTCAGATGGCTGGATCCAACTTGCACACATATGCGATTGGTTGCTTTGTGCCAGTTAGTGATATTTTGGCAAGTTTCCGAGCTGAATACGTTCTTCTTGAAGCACGTTTACGAATTTCCACCATCTCATCCATTTGTTGTGGTTAGATTAGTATTGATCGGCGTCATAGTCGCGCCGTCTGTTAGGTGAGCAGAAAGAGCAAAAATTTTAACATTCAATGTAAATGAGATTAGATGCTAGGTCTTAGAAATTTCAAGTACTTCAGAATTTTATATTTTTGTCAAATATAAATATTGAAATTGTGATATTACTTCAAGATGTTATATTATTAAGTATTATATATAATTTATAAATTAAATTATTATATTAATATTTATATACTATATTTTGAAAATAGATACTTTAAAGTTTCTATGATCCAATTTTGTTTTACATGTTATTAAATTAATCTAATAAAATACTTAAAAAAATGTGAATACAAATATTTGAGTGTGCGATTGAAATAGTGTTATCGTAAACATATTGTTATAATTACAGACAGTATTACATGTACGTGACTGACCCGACGTGTAGTCGAGTGGGAACTCAGTGTTGGGTCTATGGGGCAATCATGGTGACAGAAGCTTTATTATGTATTCGCCATGGTGCGGCTTTGTTTGAGCGCACTCAAGCTCTGAACATCCTCCTCTGGTTGCTCTGCCAATCTCTAGTCTCCGTTCTCTGCGTTTACGGCTGCGTTTTGTGGCATCAGTACTTTGAGGTAGATACAAACGCGTTTAGATTTAATTCCTCTCTAGATTTCCAGGAGTACAATTTTATTTTTCCTAAAAAATATCTCTATAACATTTTTACTATCAAAGAGAAAATAGAGGATAATAATTGCATAATAATTTGAAGTATCATATAAATTTCTCTTTTTTTGTGTGCAAATTTACATACAGTATCATCTAGATAAGCATTGTTCGTCAACAGCTAATTAATTTTTTGTAACTAACTCTTATTGCTCCTTTCAAATGCATGACGCTGATCACTGCAGACAGGAAAGAAAGCCACTATAAGACGGTCTGTCTCCCATCTAAGCAAGTTTGACACGAATATAAGCGGTATGTGTTGATTGATTACACATTATAATGTATAATCGTTTAGCGGTTTGCAACAATCTACTGAGTTTGCGGCACTTGATTAATCATTACTACTGCCATTGTTCTGTCACTGTCAATCATTCTAAATAAAACTTGTTCATGATTTGTTCGTGTATAATATCCTAACTCGACTATTTCATTTTTATTGATGATCTAAATAATGAAGAACACTGATTAATTGTCCAGATAAATCACAGAATTATTTTTTATGATAACTGGACTGCTTTTTCGATTTCTGAATTTTAAAATTCCAACTCTTTAAATATTAGATTTCCGAATCTTGGATTCTCGCATTTTCGAATTCTAGATTTCTTAAGCGAAATACTCTAATTTTTGAAATTTCTGAAAATTTTACTTTTTTTTAAATTCTCGGATTTTTTCTTTAAGTTTTAAAATATATTTTTTAAATATTAAAAACCAATCATACTAGAAAAATCTTGATTAAATATTTCTTTCTTTTTAATTATATTTCTTTTTGAATGTTTTTGTATTTTAATTTCGTTTTTCTTTTTTTTTTTTTTTTTGTTTATTAAGCTTTCCAAAGTGAAATTTTTAAAAATATTTCTCAATCAAATGTCACAACTCGGTTGATGTTGAAGCGATAATCTCTATATGCCATTTACGAATGTGTCTGTATATTTTAGGGAATATGGCTCGTCGTACGAAATCCGTGGAAGAATTGGATAAGAAAAAACTGTGAAAGAAAAAGTGAAGAAAACCGTTTGATGATGAACTATGGACACTAATTGTACGTTCTAGTCGAATAGGACAATTGCACATAAGAGTTGGGTGGATGATGACGCATACGTGTGGTTATATTATTTGTAATATGGTATGAGTGGTCTCTAAAACTATTGTTACTTTTGTTCCTCAGAATGAATGGAGAACACTGTTATTATTGATCCGCGGACGCTCCAATTTAGCGTTTTGTCTCGATATGAACTTTGTAAAAACTGTTTATTGATTCGTATTCATTCAACAATGTTGTTCATTCGCTTACTTTTTTTCTTTAACGTTAGTTATAATGTTAATTGATTATAACGTTACCTCGCAAACGATGCGCTTGCCGCAACGTTCATCAAAACATTACTTTTAAACTTAAGATATATGTTTTTATTATATATAAATGGGAATCTCTTTATAGATTAGGATACAGAAACAAAACACATATTCTTCAACTTTTTTTTTTTATATTTTAATTTTACGCATCAATCGCGAATGAAACCGTGTAGTAACGCAACTGACGTACAGTATTTTTAATTTAATTTTGAAACTGCAAGTTGAAGATGTTTATACAATTCTTACAAGATGGACGGATCCGAGTTTTGTTTCTGTGCCCATTGATTAGCTTGCTTCGCAAATAATTTTAGGTCGACTGGCTCATTGCTAGATCGCAATGTCCGCGAGTACTCGTTCAGTCATGTTTTCCATAAACGGAAAATACGACTCAATCGGGACTCGTCACACCGGGATCATCGCTGTCTCCTTGGTTTCTATGTACGGGAACACGCTGCAGACATCATTGGGCGCGATCTGCGAACCCACCGGACAGTTCCATGCCTCGGCGAGAAACTTGTTGTTGGACGCGGAGACGAACACGCGAATCCGACTCGGCAGATCCTCGCTCTCGTGTAGGGAGACATACGATAACGTGAGTGGCATCTTCGTGCAATACATCTGCAACAGTAGAGATGTAAAAGCATTGATAAGTCTAGGACGACTTAACGATCAAAAGTTTCGAGGAAACAGAATCGACTGTGATCCTTGCGAATTCTCACACTTTATTACTGAATTGTCCAAAACGGACTGATTTCACCATTTCTGGTTAGCTTGATCAACCGATTCTATTGGAATTAACTTTAATTGCAATTAACTAATTGCACTTATCATAAATCAGATTGAACTAATCACAGTTGACACTTAATCAGAGATGGTGAAACCAACTCAATGTCTCAAAATCTGAGAATCGCAGGATTTTTCGGGATGCTCTGAGGACCGAGAGAGTTCCATTAAATAAAACTGCTGTTAATGTAAAACGAACTGTGAGAACAGTACCTGAGCATAGGCGAGGTAGAATAATTGATTGATGTGGAGTTGTATCCATGGTAGTCTCTTCGCATCCGAACTTCTAAGAGCCAAAGTATCATAGGCTAGTCTGAATCCCATAATTTCAGACAACCGCCCGTTCAAAGTCAACCGTGGAATCTAGAATATTTACACATATCAACATTTTGTGTTTGCGAACGATTCAATAAATCGAGCGATACATAAGGAAAGCACCATGTTTATTAAATTTTACTACACAAAATCTTTCTCAACAATCTCTTCTCTCATTTTATTACTTATTGTATCTTGCGAGAGAAATTATGAATTAATGAATAAGAGTAAATATATTTAAGCAATCCAACTTACTCTAAAGGACACGGTTTGATGAGTGAAAGGTAATGTCATGTTTATAGGTTCTTGATACAGGTTATCCTTTTGACAGTTGATGTAATCATCGAAATTAGTATTTGTAAATTCGTTCTCGAACATCAGGGAATCCTGAGTATTTCTAGTTTGGTTCCAATAGTGTATACCTGTTACAAAGAATAATCGAAGATTTAAAAGATATTAGAAAAAAATATCTTTGTGATTCATATTCATTTAGTCCTTAAAATCAGTATTAATCTCTTCCATTTTTTTAAATTTTAATTAAATTATACATGACTGTGTGCACAAGAATAGTTTATGAAAAATATTAACAGTTCTTAATAATTTATAAGATTTCTAAGTATTTGTACGATAAATACATTGTTACAATCATTTACCATTCGCGTCGAAATGATGGGCAATTTGATGAGCTATTAAATTCCCAAGCGTTGCCAGTAGAAGATAGTGGAAAGAAAATTCGTTTATTAAGGACCAATCGATGATACCATAAGGAATCACAATAAGGTTTAGAGCATAGATTGCTCGGGCCTTTGACTGGAATGGCGTAGCATAAAATGTCCAACTATAATGTAATTTACAGATAATAAAAACTCAGAGTCCAAATCGAAGGATTTAAGAAACTGAAAATATAGTTCTCGAAATTAAATATAAAGATCTAAATTTATGATTATATAAATAAAACAATATAATAAAATATATAAATCTATATAGTTCGGATTTTATGAGTCTATTCATATTGAATTAAATTAATTGACCGTGAATTAATTATTTGTATCTTATTTACATTTGTTTTGGATCGCCAACTTGTCTTCTTAATTCGGTATACATTAGAACTCTGTATCTTTTTAGTAGAATCATTGAATTGTTGAAGTATGAAGAATTGTCATACAGAATTATCTGAAATTCAATTGTATATATAATATACAGATTAATTAAAACAATTAAGTAAGATGCACAGAATAATTTTTATATGCCAATATAGGAAATGAATTGAGAATCCAAAAAAAATATATATATATAAATATATATAAATTTGTAAGTTTTACAAATAACCATCTTATATTCATAAAACATTTGTTTTTTTCCAGATTTTCATCTTCTGTGTTAATACCTTCTCTCATAATATTTTTGATTTATTTTAACAAAATAATAGTAATAAAAAATATTTTACTTCTGATACATTGTATTCGCTATATAGCGAGTCTCTGTTCTTGAAATAGGAATCAACAGGTAGTGTGAGCTTCAGACTGTTGATCTTTATTAACAATGCTTCTCGTCCTTCTTCTTTCGCCCATTGCGCTTCTTGCATTTTGATTGATAACATTTGTTTTAATTCGTTGAACGTCTTTTCTATCTATTAAATGGAATAATAGATAACCAAAGAATGAGAAAAATAAGTAATTTATAAATTTGAAAAATTGGACACTTATTTACATTTAATACATTTTATTTATACTTGAGTTTTCTTACCATTGTATTCATTTGCATTATTTCGTGATCGGTAAAGGACGATATATATAAACTGGAGGCTTCCAGCTTTAAAAGATTGGTAGCCACATGCAGACAGTAATCCTTCACATTATCATGCTTTGGCAAGACTAACTGCAAAGAATTCCATTTTATTGTACACAAAAATAATAACAAAATATAAAATTGTCAAAAAACAATTCTATCATTCGTTAAATTGTAATATACTTTTATTATACTTATATTTTTATATTTATTTCATTTAAATTTATACATGTATTTTTATTTTGTTATACTTGAAAGCAAAGGATCTAACATACAAGTTACCTCGTGATAAAGCTTGTGCGCATATAACGCCATTATCACATTGTTAAGACCCATGGGATCCTTTTTAGCATATTCTTCTAAATTGTGTAAACCTTTAGTCAATTCGACATAGAAATAAACTTGAATAGGCTCGGTAGTTACCACGTGCATTCCTGTTAACGAACGAATCAATTGTGTCCAATTTATCTATGAGAGAAAATCAAGAATTAAGAGACTGCTGAAAGTGCAATGTTCTAAAAGATAAGGATTAAATATTTGATTTCACGATTCTTTTTGTTTACTTTACGAGAAATTACTGAAATTCTCTGTAATATTCTTCGCGTTTTCACTTACGAAAGCGCTGCTACTCTGCAGTTCCACTAAACTGATTTTGCTATAATTGTTCATCAAATACGCTTCCCGTATTTCATTCCTGGATGGAAAGATCTGCAAAATTAATTTTATTAATGAATAAATCATGAGTGAGCAGTTATCGCACACACACACACCCACACACACAAAAGTTACGATGTAGGTTTAATTACCCAAAAGTAGTCTTGCATTACAGTAGAAAAAATCACTTGAATGATTTTTTGTATCTCTCGAAGTTCTAAATAACTGTTATGTAAGTCCTTAAAAACATTAAGCTCTGTCAACGTTTCCCTAATGGATCTCATAAATTCGGTCTTATCATTCTGTAAAAAAAGAATAATTATTTACTTAATTCTTTTATATACACTTTTCTATTAATATATTTTATTAACTTTCTAATCTACATTTTATAATTATATCTACTTTTATTTTTCTCAATAGAAACTTATCAAAAAAAGAGCATTGAATGAGAAAGAGAAAGGATTGAAAAACTGAGAAAGGACTTTATTAAAAAAAAGGAGAAAAAGCTTTATAAAAAACAAAAGTTTTGTTTTTCATTCCCTCTTGTTTTTCAGTATTAACGAAAATTAAATTTTTTTCAATTTTCTCATTAAACAGTTCGCAATAATTCAAGTGATCTGTACCTTGCATCTTTTATAATTATTGTATAAAATTTCGAGATCCACATACTGTCCTTTCGTCTCAAATTTATCCTCGAGGCATGGATCCTCCACATACTCCGCTTTGAAAGGACTCTCGTACGTCGTAGGACCTATTTTCAGCGTGAAACTGTTTGGACGATATTCATCCAATTCTGGTACGACGTCAAATAAAAGTGCGCTGCGAAATAATTCTAATTTGTGATAATATCTCAATGAGTCTTTCTGAGAACTTACCTGTGATGTAATATTAATTGGGCGAATAAATTGGTGAAATCAATCAAATTGGTGTAATTATCCGTAGGAGGCCATGTAGATTTGGTAGGCATATAGAACTTTCCTATTTTTCTTAACGCATCATTTGCTACAAAAAAATTAATCAACAGCTGACAATAATATTATTCTTTATATTTTTATTATCTTTACATTCATGTAAATCTTTGTTCAAAGTTATTGACTACCCAGTAAACGAAAATGGATTAAAATGAATTGAAAATTTTAATTCATTTTAATTCATTTGAGCAAAATATGGATTGAAAAAATAGCATTTACATCATTTCAATCCTATGTCATGGATTAAAATTGTATGACCCGAGTAACTTTTTCTTTGGATTTAAAATGTAGAAATCATTTTGTTTTAATCCCGCGTAATAGATTAAAATGAATTAATGGTCTGCATATTTTTTTTTTAATTGAAAAGAATAAGAATCGCTTCGTTTTCATCCTTTCATATGGATTAAAATGGATTTTTAAAAATTTGGAAACTTTAATTGGATAGAAATGAATTCAAAAGATCAGAATCTGGATTTAGCACGAACAAAACGAATCCATTTCTGTCTATTTCAATCCATTTTCGTTTGCTGAATATTCATTGACGCTTAATTCAATTTACCCATTTTTATTCTTTCATCGAAGTTTGTATTTTTTTCGTATTGTACGCAGCTGTCATAGTACGTGGCGAAAGTCGAATGCACGTTCTCGCGCTTCTCTTTTAACATCTGATCTAAAATTATTTAAAACAATTAACAGAATGAGAGGTACAAAAAATATTCAATAACATTGTGCTAGTTGCAAAATGCAACAAGCTGGGCACCCGAGGGATAAACCTAATTCGAATACGCTAAATCTAATGGTGTCAACCATTTTTAAAAGTTAGCTCGCGTTTTCGAGCAATTTCAATTTAAAAATTTTAGGCCCAAAGAACCTTCTGGAACATTCTGGAATTTTCTGGAAAATCTGATCAATGGCCGAAGAGTTTTCTGAAACCTTCGAAAATCTTCCATTACCGCTACTGTCACTTGATCAAATGGATATACAAGCGGCGCTGTAACTGTTGAGGGTTTAGTCTTTTTTCAGAAGTCAAAATGTTAATATCTAAATATTAAAGCAAATAACCCAAACCGAAGTGAATAGTGAAAAGTTCGAGATTGTTCATTGTATTGGCTTGTAAAATCAATTAATTTAAAATATCAAAAATGGATAAATGTTCTAAATTGAATATTTTTTTGTTACGTGTGTGGAAAATTTGTAATTAAGACCAATCGGCGTAAAATAACTGCTGAAACCGCTGATTTGTATCAACAATATTTCTCACAAAATGTTTTTGCTGATGTGTATTGGACGCCGCGCCTATTGTTTGTACAACATGCGTTTTGAATTTGAATAAATGGAAAAAAATCGGAGCCTCTATGTCATTTGGGGTTCCGATGATTTGTACAGATTCAAGAGAACATGATCCAGTTGAATGCTATGCGTGCGTGAATTATATTAACGGTATGAACAGAAGAAAAAGTGGTTCTTTGAAATACAACATATACTCCAACAACATATACTCAATTGCCGCTGCTGCATTCAAATGCAATTCCTGTTCCAACAAAACCAATTTCAATAGAACAATCTGAGTCATCAGCATTACAGTATGATCAATAGTCAACTTTTTTTCTGGGAAAAGATTTATGCTAGCATGATTTGCGTATATTGAGCAAAATGAAGTTATTAAATAACTAATAATTTATTAACAATTATAATAAATTTACCGGCGATTCGTTGGTAATTTCTAGCTTTCCGAATTAGATCTCCGTCTACCAGCTGTGGATTTGCTTCAAAACCACCGCAAGCGTACTCGTAGAAGTCGTCGCAAGGATCGGCCGAATGATTCATGTAGGACAACATCCTGCTAACGATCTGCTTGCAGTCTCCTGTCTCACAAACGTTCGTGTCAAGAAATGCGGGTTTTTCTGTAAGATTCGTCTCATAACTTGTTGGGGTTGTTGTGGTAGTTGCGTGATAAAAAATAGAAGTAGTAGTGTTAAAATAATTGTAAGATTCGTTATATTTCTCCAATCCACTAGAAGTCACATTGTATTTTTCGGTAGTGTGACTCTTTATACTTGTAGCCGTTTCATTCATTATATCTTCGAATTCCTATAAAGTCAAATATTGTTATAAACATAAATTTCACAGATTTGAAAAACTATATAAAGATTATATTAAATCTTAATTTTTTCAAATTTAAAAATGTCTATATAAAAAGTTAATATATCGAATATCGAATGCAATTTAATTTCAATATATCTAATATATATCTAATTTTCATTACATTTTTAGTTTTTGTAGAAAACTCATTCTCATTCACGAGTGAATAATTTATTGTGGAAGGAGAGCTCTCTCTCGTTACGGTCTTATTAATGATTAACATCGAATTGTGTTCCGTCATTGCAGATTTCTCATAATTTAAGTGTGTCGTTGTAAAATTTTCAATATCTCTATTTTCTTCAAGGTCTGATCGAGTTGAAGCGATAACATTATTCGTTGTTACTTTGAATTGTGAATCCTTAGAATAATTCTTATCGGAATATTTAGCACTTGTGCTTTCTTCAAGATCAATCAGAAGACTCGGCGAAGTTGAAAATGTATTATCTTTTTTAGTAGGATTCTCAGAAACCTTCTCTTCGAGATCGTTTGACCGAGTTGACGATGTTGAAATCATAACATTACTAGTCACGATATCAACTTCTGATTTATTCGAGCTGTAATATCCATTTGTAAAACCATTTATAGATTCCTTAGCGGATTTTGAAGTCATAACATCTTTTATAGTATCAATAATTGTAGCATATTTCATAGTGGTTGATCCACTGACGGTTGATCCACTTGGTGATGTTGAAGCTGCATTATTATCGACATCATCAGTCACAATATCATGTGTAGCCAAACTTTGTTTCGTAGTTGCTACAGTTTCTTGGATTTTTTTCATGATATAGTCGTCAGTATTTTCTTGAGAAAGGGCAGGCGACGTTACTTCATCCACATTTTTGAAATAACGTTCAAAATGATAGGATCCTTTAACATTCATCTTCGAATAGTCTTCAGTAATGACATTGATATCTTCTGATGTAATTTCTTCTGTTGTAGTAGGTGTAACTGCTTCTGGGATTATCCAAGTTCTTGTTAGAATTGTTCTTTCTGTCATCGGAGTTCTTTGAGTTGTCGATGGAACTGTCATGATTGTTGTTTCCTTTTGGTATTTTTGATGATGCTATTTAAAATATCCAATAAAAAAAATATTATTTAAGGTAAATTTATTAATAAACATTAATAAATTTAAAATACTACATATTTACACTAATATAATATATAGAAGAAACATTTTTCATTATATGTACATTTAAAAAATTTAATAAAGATCTTTGTTTTTTTTAAAATGTGCATATAATTATTATCATTATTTTACATTTTTTTAAATAAAAATTTTTCACAATGATAAATTTTAACAAGACCGCGTAAGTTAAACACACAAATAAATGAAGAAAAGGCCAATGACAATCAAGGCATCTTACTCAATAATATATATATATATATATATATATTTTTATACAAATTTTTTTATACAAATTTTTTATACAAAAAAAAAATTCAAACTTTTTTCAATTCAAATTGCGCGCCGTATACTTTCGGACTTTCAACGCAATTTTAAATCGAAATTGAAAATATCACGAATAATATTCATGATTAAATATGATACTAACTTGCATCTTTAAAAATTGAAAAAAATTTTAATGTGAAAAATATTACCTTAGCCAAGATTTTTCACTCAAAGATAACTAAGCCAATATAAGCTAATTAAGAAATTATATAAAATATATGAAATTGTAATAAACATGAAAGAAGTTTGGCTTCTGTGAAATTTGTTTAGATTTGTTAAATAAATCGCCTATTTTTTAATACAATTTTCTGTGTATATCTATATTTGTTTAAAGATATCCTATTCAATAGCATACCTGAGGTTCATGTTTAAAATGTGGATCCTTATATTCTTTCTGCTTTTGCATTTTCCAGGGTATGCAGGCGAGGATAAAGATAAGGCACATGAAGAAAAAGATGAGCAGGGTGATAAGGCAGCTTTTGTATGACTGATCCCGTTGAGCGGCCTTGCCCTGTTCTCGATTGTTAATCTGATACGTTTTGCGAAACGGCATGGTTTCTTCAATTCAGTCAACAACTATGTTAATTTGAACGTGCAGCTAAGAAAGTCTCGATCCTACATTGTGAAGCATATACGACATACTTGCTCCTAATCTTCCAAAGACTGATTATGGTTTTGACCACTTCCGCCTAAATATTATAAGAATTATCGCAAGATAATAACTTAGTGTTTGGATTGACTCTGAGCTAGTAGCAAATTCAATTTTCTTTTTCATGCAATATAAATTTTAGGTGTTACGTAAATATTAATTTACGTTTAAGTTGACAAATTAATTTGGATTTGATGGCCAGTTCACGTTTTGAAGGAGTTTTGATTAATCCAAATTTAAAGGAAAGAATTCAGGGATTGTTAGAGAAAAAACTTGGACTATTTCGTTTAAAAAAAAATTGATATTCTTTCTTAAAAGTTAGATCACCTATTTTATATCTTTCGCATTTGTGATTTCTGATCTAGATTTATTATTTTATAACAAATAAATTAAAAAGATATCGCGCTCATCAAATATTTCGTTATAATTCTGATATCATGCGCATACGACCTTAATCGTAAAAAAAAAATTTAACGAACGAGTGTTCGAAAAAGTACTCGGAGTATCAGTTATAACTACAGCTGTGCCTATACGACGAGTTTTCTCATAGAAGAATCGAAATCAACGACACCGAACATCTTCGATGTGCGCGCAAATATATATATATATATATATGTATAAGTTACTTATATCAATAGAGCATTTATAATACAATTATCACAGATATGTAAACTACAAAATACCGTACGCGAATATAAAATGCAATTTGCGCCTTCGCTGATGATCCCATTGCACGTACTACGACGATTTGTCTATGTCCTAATTCATGTACAATTTAAATACGAATAAAAAATATATATATACGCGTGTATGTATATATATGTATATATATATATATATATTGCAAAACTCTACTCGCTCGCGCTGGGCGAGCAAAACTCCATGTTGCGTTTGAAATCATTCTCGAAGTCCATAACCGGCGAGTCGGATCGCTCGTTTAATTCACCTCTGGACGATTCGATTGTTTTCGAGACGGGAGAAACATTCTCCGTTTCCTTATTGGATTCCTCGCCAAAATCGCCAGATCTGAATGTTTCGGAAGCGATCTGCAATGAGATTTGATATAATTAAAAGACAAAAAAAAAAGAAGACATAAGATTTTTAAAGAAAAACATTATAAGCAGAATAATTAAAAACCTTTAAATGAGAAGTAGAGAGATTGAAATGCGATCAAAAACAGAAAGAATAAGTTTTATTTAAGATGTAAATTACTTTTCTTTCTATCTCATCAGCCTTAAGTTTTTCTAGTTTCTCTTTATCGGCAAGCGGGATTGCAGTCTTTGATAACGTTTGTCTTTTTGGGGTGGGCTTCCTCGGCTTAAATGATCCGGATGCTTTCTTCGGTAGCTGCGAGCTCGTGTGCTTCTTAGTCTCATTCGATTGCTCGCAATTGTGAGTAACCAACTGCTCCTTAGTCTTAAAGGTCTGTATAATGTTAATAGTCAGTTGTCGAAGAATTATCTGATCAGTATTTCGAATAAATTGAGAATAAGACTTACGTGAGAGCAGATGTCACATTTAAGGCTGTGTTTGTTCATCTCGTGATGCTTGAGAGCTTGCGCCCGGTGGAAATTGCGATTGCAGTGGCTGCAACTGAATCGCTTGACGTTGCTGTGCGTCAACAGGTGCCGTTTGAGCTTATCGGGTCTTGAAAACTCACTCATGCAACCAAGGTAGTTGCGAAATGGGCACTTGAGCCTCTTCGTCAGGTCGTGGATCAGCATGTGCCGACCCAGTCGATCTTTCCGCTTGAATCTGGCTGGGCAATGCTGCGATTTCAAATATAAAGTACAAACTTCAATAAGCAGTATGCAACTATATTTCGGTGTATTTTAATTGATACGCCGTTAAAAAGAAACATTTATAGATTTGCAATATGATTTAATCTATTTACTTAACTGCGGAAATTTAAATATAGTTTATTTCTATAATATATATCTAATTTTCTGAAAATATACGCTAATTATCAATCCTAATTATGCACTAATCATTGTTTTTTACTTACCGGACACGTGAAAGGCGTCTCTTCGCTGTGTATCAGCTTATGATTGGCCAGATATTGCTCGGTTTTAAAAGCCTTGCCGCAATCCTCGCAAGCAAATCTCGCCGATGCCGAATGAGTCTTAAGATGGCGGCGCAGAAATCTTTCGATGAGGAAGCTCTTGCCACAGTGCAAACACGCGTAATTGTGCGTGGTGGTTTCCTTATGGTGCTGCAACGCCTCGAGATTCGAAAATGATGATTTGCAAGTCGAGCAGCAGTAATACTTCTCTGTGGTCTTCTGCTTCTGGACGGAGTGGACGTACTGATGGCGACCAAGATCCGACAAAGTGCTGAACACTTCGCCGCACACATGACATCGGTACTCCGAGCACTTGTGACTGCGCGTGTGTTCCAGGAACTCCTCCAGATCCGAGAACATCATACTACAGCTGCTCTGCACGCATTTGTATACTTTCAGCGCTAGATGCGAGACGATTAGATGACCTTTCAAAGCTTTGTACGAATCGAACGTTTCTTTGCAGAATTGGCAATGGTACGTGCGATCGATGCTTCCATCCGGAGGCGCCTAAAAGCCGTTTCAGAGGAATATGATTAAAATGATATATATATAAAATAAGAAATATAGAGATTAATCAATAAAAATATATATAATTAAAATTAAATTGTGCTTAATGCGCTTTGTGCCTTAAAAATATGAAACTGTTATAATATTTCAAACAATAAGCTATAATAAAATATAAGGTTTTTTTTAGAAGTTTTTATTCTTGCAAAGATGCATTTTTATTAAAAAATATATATAAATTTTTTTTTAATAAAAATTTGAAAAGAAAAATAAGTCTTAGTAATTTTAATTAGTAAGTTTAATTAAAAGTTCCTTACCTCTGGTGGTAATGAATGAATAGCGGTGCCAGGCCATACTTTGTGCGAGGACATGTGCTTCTTCACATTTGACTTCTGCGCAAATGCACGGCCACACACCACGCACTGATAAGGCTTCTCTCCAGTGTGAGAACGTTCGTGCTGCTGCCAGTAGAACTTTTTCGCAAACTGTTTGTTGCAATAACCACACTTATACTGCAATGATGTAATCAGATATTTGTATCTAATATAAAAAGTTTGTACCAATCTTAATAATTTATAAAAATTTATGCATTTTAGAAAAATTATTTTGAAAGCAGATTTATATTATAATTAAAGTCCCATAATTAAATTTCATAATTAAATTAATTGAAAACATTTATATTCCAGTTTAATTTAATATTATAGAGTCAAAGGTTTTTTTTAATGTAAATTTAATGTGAATTTTACTTTTTGTTTCAACTGGAAACAAAAAGTCACCAACACAACAATACCTTTAAGTTCTGCGTTCGACTAATGCCATTTTCTGATTCACCAAGTGAATTATACTGGAGGGATGTCTCGTTGTTCTCAAGAGAGGATTCGTTGTCCTCTAAAAGCGGCTCGTTATCCGCTAGGGATGGCTCGTTGTCTGTCAACGAGGCAGGATGCTCGGATTGGCTTGAGGCGTCTTCCTGTGAACTGATGTCATTTTGCAATATCGTCGGCATCTCGCTCGAGTCTTCCTTCATCGCCTCAATGGCAGCGTTACCGAAAGTGTCCAAGCTCTCTGTACTCAAGATGATCGGCACGCTAAACGTGGAGTCCGTCATGAAATAATTAGCAGCCTCCTGGTCCACGCTGTAACAATTGTATTAGATTCAAAAAAGATGGTGCATATAGTTTTACAAAAGCAAGAAATGATCTATATAATCAAAGCACAAAACTATTTAATTCAAATTTATTGTGCAACAATAAATAATGCAACAAATGCAAAATTATGCAACAAATGATATTATAATTATGATTATAATTATCAATGGCAACATACCTAAATAGCATGTCTGCTTCTTCGAGAATAATAGGTTCTCCAAGGTGAAACGTTTCTTGCGAATTGTACTGCGACTCATCTTCCACGTGCATCACCTGACTCTCGTCGTTTGTTAAGAACTGAGTCAAGTCCACTGTTTGTTGCTGCGTCTTCTGGTGTGTCCTTTTGTGAAGTACGAACATTTGCAGCGATGTAAACTGACTCTTGCACTTGCCGCATTGGAATATATCTTCCTCATCCTGATCAATCGCTGATGAAGAAATGTTAGCATTATATAACGAACGATATGTAACAATATATAAAATATAATTATGAACAATATTAATAAGCTATTTATTAATGTGATGAGCTCTTGAAATATTAACAATAATCAATTAATCTTAGAAGGACTAATAAGAGCAATGCCGCAGTTAACAGAGCGTACTCAATTAATGTAATTTATTATCTATATTTACAGTGTATGAATTTTCACTGAGGATGGCTTAAAGGAAAGCCGAAACGTCTGTAAATATAGATAATAAATTACATTAATTGATTACGCTCTGTTAACTGCGGCATTGCTCTTATTAGCCCTTCTAATATTAATTGATTATTGTTAATAATTATGAAATATTGACATATATACACACAATTATATTATCTTATAGAATATTTGTATTTATAAAAATTTGTCTTTCTTTTTAAAACAATTAACTAACTAAGATTAAACAAAAATTGAAATACATAGCTTTCCCTACTACGAAAAATTTGTCAGAGTTATTTTTTTCAGAGAATATATACTTCTAAAAAAAATAATACAATTAAACACAAATTTAAATTCAAATTTTGCGCTATTAACATTGACAATTCAATAAAGTTGATTATACAAATCCAGGAAAAAGGGATGAAAAAAACCATGATAAATTTTAGTTTTCTTATTGTACCAGATTTTTCATTGGCAAAAACTATAAAAATGACTATGTAACATTAAGATTTATTTATATAATTTTATATATTTTAAAAAGATACTTTTTGTGCTTTAATTAGTAAATCATATTAATCACATTTGTGGTTTAAAAAAAACAAAATCGATATAAAACTTTATAATAAAATTTTTTTAAACTCAAATTAATATAATACATTTTTAAAACAAAAACTTGGAGATATATGTTACTAAATTTTATATTAATTTATAATGAATAAAAATATAATAGTAACAGAATTAAAAATGTTTGCTAATATAGATCTGGATTGATTGTAAATTAGATTATCGATAAAAAAACTTATTTATTTTATTGTTTTTAATAGAAAGAACCAATTTTTATCGGTTTTTCTGAAACCGGTTTTTACCAGTAGCATGGTCTTTAAAAAAAAGTAGAATTTTATCGAGTCTGCAATTCAACCATTGAAATTGAAATTTGCTTACTTTTGTTTGGTTGTATCGATAATAACATAAAAGAAATATAATCTCTTAGTAGACGCAAAAGTTAAATTGGATTTAAATGACTACCAAAATATGTTTTAACACAATTTTGACAATCTTTTATCGAAAAATATGTATTTTAACTCCTAGTCTCTTGTTTAATTATCTTCTAAAAAGAGATAAATTTACAGAAATTTGAAGTGTAATTTAAAATAAAATATATACCTATATACATATGTGTATAATTATGTTATTTTATTTTAAATTACACTTCAAATTTCTGTAAATTTATCTCTTTTTAGAAGATAATTAAACAAGAGACTAGACAGGAGTTAAAATATCAGTGCTGGACAAAATTTATACTAAATAAAGAATAAAAAAAAACGAATTAAATAAATTTGTTATTCAAACTGGTCGAATAACGAATAAGTTAATTCATAATATTTTCATACGTGCCTGTTAGAACAAATGGATCGTATAAATTAACAAATTAAAGAGTAGCTTCCATATAACTTTCCGATCAATTTTAATGAAATTTTATATATGTATATTATACTCTACTCGAGTAAAATGATGGGGCTGCAAATATACAGAAAATTGCGTAGTAAAAATTATTAGAAAAGATTAGAATTTTATTTTATTTTCGAATAAAAAATAACAAACATATTTTATGTCAAATAACAAATAATTTAATTAAGAAATAAAAAAATAATAAATAAAAAAATTATTTATAATCGAAAAATTTATTTGATTAATTAATGTACAATACTACTATATGTAAACAGTATTCGTAACTATATATCAATGCTTAAAGAGAATAAATCTAAATCTAAAACAAAAGTTATATAAAGAAGTTTGTTCATAAAATTTATTTTTCCACTTATAATAAATTTTTAATATTAAAAAAAAAATAATCAAGGTATTTGTCTTTTGATATAGCAGTTTTACTACAGCAAATCTTAAAACCATAATACACATATAACATTAAGATATATATCTTACTGCAAAAAAACGAGTTCCTTGAATAAAGATTTTATAATTTATTATGATTCAGAGAATAAATTTAAATGACCAATGTCCATCTATTATTCTCTACTTCTTTTTGATTCCAGATTCGTCCTCTGAAGCATTAACAATAAACAATATAGAATCATTTTATTTCACACAATAAAAAGAATATCATGTAATAAAGAAAATGCTGCCATAATATTTATTCTTCGCATACAAAAATATATACCTGACTGTTCCACTTCAGCTATCAAGGTTTGCGACTCCAGCAAGGATTGCACAGAGGAGCCGTCCAGCGAGACATCTGTAAAATCATTAAATAATTAATCCTACATTACCATATCGTTTTTTAAAGGTAATTATTCGTGTAGACAATATTTTATATCCAACCTCCAACTTTATATCTCAATTTTCATTGTTCTCTTTAATGATTTATAATTAAATAAAAAGCATAATATTTTATATGTATTTTTTAGATAAAGATAGTCGCAAAAGTTCTTTGTAAAACAATTTGTTCACATTCAATCATCAAAAAAGTTTTACTCTGTTTACTTTTCTATTGTTTACTTCATCTCTGTTTTACTTTTCTATTTATTCCGTGAATTTAGTTAGTAGATTTCTAAAGTTGGGGTGTACCTTCCACCCCTTGCGAGTAACATGGAATTAAACAAGAACAAATATCAGCTGCAACAAGCGCTTGAGGATCATAAAACGCATTCTGAGAATACGGATGCACCGTAGATATTGCTACATACAAAATGTATCGAGTCAACGGCCAAGACAGTGACCCTATTTCCATATCCTTCCAGAGATCTGCGCACCTTCGTGTATATTCCGAGCACCGGGCACGTTCGAAATTCTCGTCGCAAGACAAGAAAACGACAATCCATCTCGAGGAAACAAAGGCTCGGGACGGATTGTCGACGTTTCCGGGAACGGTCAACCCCACCTATCTCGGGCGACGCGCATCCTTACCCGTCAGAGCGTCGAGGATAGACTGCGCCATGTTTCGCGGTCGCGATCAGCACACTGTCATCGTAGCGGAGGCACCGACTCCTAACTCGCGCGGGTCAGCGGGATCCGCCGGGATGGAAGCATGACGAGCACCGCTCTCGCGTCCCCGTCGCTGCCGAGACGGCGCCAGCGCACTGATCGATACCTAACCTCAAAGCGCGACATCGCGGCGCGACGCTGCCTCGCGGCCAACCGCTTCCCGTTTGGCGATGCGACGCGTCCGAACGAAGGCCTGTTGAATTACATTTCTGGAATGTAATTCCTTCACCCTCGCGAAAATAAATGTATCTTTCGAGTGTGATTGAGACGAAGGATGTGAACGTGAAGGCGTCCGTTTATACCGTTCGTACGTCCGCTAGGGAATTTCACAAAGATCAATCTGGAAATAAAATGTGGATTACATAACTGAGATACATATAAAAACATGTAACATTACATGATCAAAATCATCAAATGTACAACTTTTGTAATAACCGTGCGATCTATCGATATCGATAATATCGATCGATAGGTATCGATAGATCGTCGGTACGACTTCGATGTATCGATGCGACCGGAGCGGCTTTTAGGTTGGATAACCTTTTTCCATTTAGTTCGCGATGAGTTTTTAACGTTATTTGAAAAGAAATTGTGATCGCATGTAAGATGGCGGTGTCCTTTTTTGGAAGAGGAATCGCTTTAACGCGACGGAGTTTCTTGAAAGTTCCGAAACGACACGGATATATAGTCCTGTAAGTTCGTCTCCGTTAGCACGTAGAGGTTAAGTTTGACGATTGTTTCTGCGTCTCCCATCACTTCGTCACGTTTCTCTTACGACGTTCTCTGCGTGTTTTTTTAAATCAATTTTATTAACAATGTTTCAATTATATTTTTGGCATTTAGAAATCAAATTTTTATCTACGTTATTATACATGTATTTTAGATTTGCGTTCTGTGTTATTTACTTAGGGCCAATTTCACCAACGTTAGTTAAACTAATCAACGGTTAATTCCAATGGAATTATCCAATCGCATTTGTCTTTGATCAGAATGAACCAATCACGGTTGACACTTTAACAATCGGTTAGCTTAACTGACGTTGGTGAAATTGGCCCTTGGTGGTTGCATTCAGCAGACAAAACAGATCAGTGAGCGCTCGGTGATTATTTATTGCGATTGTTTTCTACACTTAAATCCAAAGATCTAAAGAACCAATGAAATTGAAGAATCACTGAGCACTCACTGATTCTTTAAGCGGTGTCTACAATAAGAATTTAAGCCTTAAGTTACAAGAAATTGACCAATCATAGTCGATTATTCTCTTCATATTCGATTGTGATTGGTCAATTTCTTACGGCTTAAAGCTTAAAATCTCATTGTAGACATCGCTTTATGATGATTGGTTTCTACATTTAAATCCGTGAAGATCTAAAGGTAAGAACCAATCATATTAAAGAATCAGTAAGGGTGGGGGGGGGGGCTTTCTCTGCTGAACAGCCAATGGTTGCGTTCAGCAGAAAAAAAGCAACTTTGCAATTGTAAAATTCTTTAATTGGTCTTTGCCCTTAATTTCATATGCATTTAAATGTATAACCAATCATATTAAAGAAACTTACAACAATTGCAAAGCTGTCTTCTTCTGTTGAATACAATTAATATTTTTTATATTATTTATCTTATTTACTTATTTGTTTATTGTGTATATTGTGAATTTGTTTCATTTTTTAAATACTTACACATTATTTCTTATTCTTATCTATTCGTTTATTTGCATATATGTATTTATTTTGCATATTTGTGTATTATTAATATGTCATATAATTCAAATATATACTTGTATATTAATTTCTAATATATTTACATTAAAAGGATGTATTGAACTATGTCTTAAATACATCTATTTGTAAAATTAAATTATTTACTGTATATAATTATTTTATACCTTTTTTTTACTTATATTTTTTGTTTGATTATATTTTTTTAGATAATTCAATTGAATTTGTTTTTTATATTTGTACACATTATGCATCTTACATTTCTATAATTCTGTATTTCTTTTTCTTGATATGAAGACTTCCAGAAATAGGTGAAGAATCATCAGAGAAAAATCCTTTACTGAAAGATGACAATTTGCCAGAGTTTAACACATTTACAATAGAAAAATGTATAGCAGCTATTGGAAAACAAACTGTAGAATTTGAAGAGAAAATGAAAAGTTTGGAAAAAGTTGTAGACTGTAAGTATTGAATATCAATTGAAGACGAAATATGACTTACGATTAGTAAATTAAAAAAATTTTATATTGAGAATTTTAAATATAATTAATTAAGAAAGTATCAATTAATTTTATCTTAGTGCTGATAGCAATGACATGATTAACATTATAAATTTGTATATGTGTGCACAACTTTGAATATAATATGATAGAAAGAGAATAAATATTATAATATTATGAGATATTTTGATTGACTATAGCAATAATAAAATTAATATGATATGAATTTTAAGTCAAGAAAAATGTGATCCAAATGTCAAATTTTAATTTTTAATTTTTATATTTTTTTACAGCAACAAAAGATTTAGATGTATTTAATGATTGGTTGCATCCAATCGAAGAAGCATATCTTCCTTTAGAGACCACTTGGGGCATAGCAAAGACTTTATACTTCGGCAATCAGAGTTTGATGCCGACGAAATGCTATGTGGGTATTCATGAACGTGCCACAAGAGCTATAGCTAGCAAATTTGGCAGCGCGCCACTCTTTAGAGCATGCAAAGAAGCTCTGGACAATAAGGACATCAAGTTGACACATTCGCAAAGAAGAGTGCTTACCAAGTATGTGCTGGAGGGAACTTTGAATGGCCTGCACCTGCAAGATAAAGAATTTGAGAAGTACTCAGACGACTTGATCTATATCATGTCGAAGATCAAGGAGTACAAGGCGAAATATGAGGTCTATTACATAATCTGAAACAGATTTATAATAATTATAATATGAATAAGCTAGAAAAGATTAACAAATTTCTTTCGACCGATATATGAGAACATCATAGCAATTTAAAACACGGCCAAATACGGTCAAAGCTAGGTGTCAGTGCTCAATAATAATTCTATTTTTATTTAAATTAAACTATAATCTAGTATATTCAAACTACGCGCCGAACACTGCCGGTCATAGAAAAGATTATCGATATTAATTATATATATATATATATATATATATATATATATATATATATACTTTTCTATTGTGTATTATAGAAAGCAACATTGTTATCAGGATTTTATTTTTGTGATTGCAATGTAGTCTTTATCAATGATTTGCAGTTTATGTCAAAATAAGCGCAGCAACAAATTGAAGTAAAATTTAATTTGATTCATTTTTAGAGTTCTACAGCTGTGTATAGTATGGCAATACATAACAAACATGTCGTGGAGGATTTTCCGGAAGACTATCTTAAATCCATCGCGACTGATCCTAGGCAACCTTATACAGGACCTTGGATGATCACTCTAAAGCCATATATTCTGCAACCATTTATGGGTATATATCCTTCGTACTTCCATGAAACATAAAATTTTTAAGACCTTAAAATTTTAATTAATTCGTACCTTCTCAATTAGAATATTGTCCTGATCGCGAATTGAGGGTGTCGATCTGGGATGCTGATGTCACTCGGTGTTCTAATTATCAGGAGAGATCCGTTCAGGCCAGTGTGACGTTGGAGGAACTCCGAGCAAGAAGAATCGAGCAAGCGCAACGCTTGGGATTCAAGAATTACGCGGATATGAGCATGAAGACAAAGATGGCTGGCAGTCTGGAGAATCTTCATAACACGCTAGAAATACTTCGGAATACTGGTAATTATTTAATTTATTATAAATGAATTATAAATGAAAAATATGATTGAGAAATAATCAAGAATTTATTAGAGATTTATGATAATTTGTTAAAATTACGAAAAAACGTTTTACTATTAATTAGCTCTGCTGGAAAAAGATCTACTTTCATTAATTTATTATTAAAATTATGAATATATATTGTTATTAATGACAGATTTTAAATTATTAATAATATTAATAAATATCTAATGTTTTTTTTTTTTTTGAAGCATTACCAGTTCAGAAACAGGAAATCGCAAGCTTAACCGAATTTGCAAAGGAGAGAGATTTTAATGATATTCTAAGGGTATGGGATATTGCTTATTGGGGTAGAAAACAACGTCATAGTATGTACAAGTAAGTAAATTTTAGCAAATGTGAAAAATATCCTACATATACTTAATACATTAAAAAGTTATATTTGCATATTAAAAAATTGCATTTGACTGTATTTTAAAGTAAAATTATTTGATAGAAAATATAAAATTCTGCGTTGAATTTAAGTATTATTTAAGATATTTATTGATATTTATATTAGTTCTATGATATAAAATAGCGAATAAAATATCGTAAAGTAATGTATTCTCAAGTATTTACCTATTTTCAGCTGCGACGAAAACAAATGGAGAGCGTACTTTCCATTACCGACCGTTCTGTCGGGCCTCTTTGAGCACATCGAGACGCTTTTCAATGTGAAAATCGTCGAAAGCAAGAAAGCGGATATCTGGCATAAGGACGTCCGATTCTTCGACGTATTCGACTTGAACGGATCCACTGCGACGCCCATCGCGAACTTCTATCTAGATCCTTACGCCAGAGGAAGGGAGAAATTCCGCAAGGAACAGGACTCGGGATGGGTGTCCACGATCAAAAGCAAGAGCAAAATCGGCAATAGCATTCCGTTGGTCGCTCTGATCTTTAACTTTCCGCCACCGATAGGCGACAAACCTTCTCTGCTCTCCTTCAGGGACGTGCAAGTCCTCTTCCGAAAGGTAATAGGCTAATTTATAAAATTACGGATTTATATATATTAATTTATTCATTAATAAAATAATTTTTTACGATTATTTGTACATTACAGTTTGGTCACGCTTTGCAACATTTGCTAACTACGATCGAGTACTCTGACATCGCAGGATTGTCGTTCGTGGAATGGGACGCGGTATTCATTTGCGATTTCTTCATGGAGAATTGGTATAAAATAAAGTTATCCGTTTATTCCTTTAACTGCTTTCCTTATATTTTTAGTATTCTTATTTTGCAGTTACTATTGCAATTAATTAATAAACTAATGTATAATATTTAGTTTAATTTTGTTTATATATGCGATGGAAATAGGTTGTACGAACCATTCACGTTACAAAAAATCTCTGAACACTACGAAACGAAGGAGCCATTACCTGCGGAGGCTATCGAGAACATTAAAAGAATAAGATCGCACTTGGCCGGTTACAAACTTTGCAAAGAACTTTACTTATCACATTTGGATTTGGAACTGCATTCCAGGTGAAAACGTCGATCTACAAAGAATCTTTGTTAAACTAAATCCTGAATTTTTTCTCAATTATTTAAGAAAAACATAATTACACTAATTGAATATTTCTTTCTCTCACACACAAACACATCAATGCTTGCAAAATAAACAAAATATTTATCATTCATTTCTTCATGTAGCTTAATTTTATTTAATTATTGAAAAAATTGCAGCGAAACATTTTGGGTGCCTCTGATGAAACGTCTGTGGCCAAAATATTTTGTGTTACCTCTCGAAAAAAGAGACGTTCACGTTTGCAACTTCGAAGTTATATGGAGCGGCAATTGGGCGGCCGCATATTTCAGGTATCGCGGAAATAAATACGTACATTTATTTTACATTAATTGGAGACTCGCAAATTGATTTTAATTTATAGATAGTTATGTAATTGTTATTTCATTTTTTATTAATAAAATAACAAGAACCTTATGTTTATAATTGTTATTAACAACTCACGTTGTACAAGCACTGATCGAATCTGTTGAACCGTTAAATTGCAGCAAAGTTTGGTCCCAGATGATAGCTGCCGATTTATACACGGCTTTCCAAGAGATTAATTTCGACGAGTCGCAGCAGAAGGAGTTGGGCACGAGGTTCCGCAACACATTTTTGTCCTTGGGCGGCAGTTATCCTGCTGCCGAGGTGTTCAGGAAGTTCAGGGGAAGAGATCCGAGTCCACAGGCATTACTGGACAATCTCGGGTTAACACAAGCAACGAAGGAAAAGTGATATGATTAGATAAAGTACTATTCTTTAAGAGTGTAAAAATAATTGTCAATCTTGTATAATAACAGATATTGTTATCTGTATAAATTATAACTCTAGGAATTAATTGAATTGTGAAGTGATGAAATTATGCAATAAATTATTACTTGTAAAATATTGTTCTAAAGAAACGCGAATTTTTTGTTTAAATTAAAGTGATATACAAAGGTTAAATAACTTGAATAAAAAAAATATTTAATGTATTATAAACAAACTTCTTTTTTTTGCTTTTTTGATAAAATGTTTACTTTCCCATATCTTTCGCATGTTAGGATAAATTGTTAATATCTTTTCAAGAAAACATTGGTTGTGTTTAGGAGAAAAAGCAGCTTTATCGTATAAGATTCTCCAATATGATTGATTCTTATTTTTGTTTCTTAGTGGATTTAAATGTATAAACCAATTGTATTCAAGAATCTTACAGTTATATACAGTTCTATTCATTTTATACTACTAAAATTATTATAACTTAATTATTATAACTTAAAAATATTATTAGCATTAAGATAAAACTATAAGATATACAGGGGCCGCGGTCCGATTCATGCTCAGAGCGCTTAAATATCATTTCATTCTTGTTGTTTATCAAATAATAAACAAAGACAAACGATGCTTGTAAGCGCTTTGAGCGTGAATCGGACCGCGATCAGGGTGAATCATAATGGTTGTCCCAACGTTTTACTATGAGAGATGAGTTACTGACTGTAATTCATTAATAGTTTCATAGATGGCAGCTGCTTGGATCGATCGCGCGTACTGAATGCCCGAGTGTGATGTACAGTCAAGATACAAAGTATACAGTGAATTAAATGGCATACATCATTTATAGAAGCTATGCATGCTTAATTAATATATTTAACTCTTTTCTTAAACGCGGTTTATTTTTGCGCGATTTTATTTTTAAACAACTTTCTTTACACATTCTTAACAAATTAAAAACAAAATTCTTTTTACACGATTTCTTATTATTATGCGGAACTATCTATTGCGTAAAAAGAAAATTGGATGTAAAATAATGAATTACAGTCGGTAACTCATCTCTCATGGTAAAACGTTGGGACAACCATTATGATTTAATTATTAAGTAAATGTTGTTTTGTGTTTGTGTTACTTACATTTTTTGCACTCAGAATCTTCGCTTTCTTTCTCTCTGCAATGTCTAAATATATATTTATCTCGGTGTATTTAAATGCATTTTGAGGATTTCAAGCAACATGAGCAAATCTATAACACACACTTGTACATATAATAATTTTTTTATTGATCGATAAAGCAATATTATATTTTATCATGTATCGATAATTTTTGCATCTCTGTTTTGATTAGTTCATTTGGTTAATCAAAGATGGTAGCATCGTAAATTTCGAATTTCGAATATAATGAATCTGAAATTAATACAAAATAATGATTTATATTTTTAAACAAATCATTAACATAAATTAATATGCGATAATAAGTTTGTTTATTAAGGAAAATAATTAAATTTAATTGAAAAAAATTATACAAACTGAGCAAAATTATCGTAAGGCAATTAAACTAACAAGTAAACGAGAGATATACAGGGTGGGTCAATAACTTTGTCTATTTTTGAATACCCGCTATTTTTAGAGATATGAAAATATTGTGATTACAAAAATTGTAGGGCATCAAGAGGACTATAACATATGCTAGTAATAATTTTTTTAGATGGAGGCACTTCGGAAATTTCAAGGTCACTTTTTTAAATGGCATGCTGTACTTTTTTAACCTTAGTGTAAGCGGATGTTTAGACGATTTCAATGACCTATAATAAAAAATCATTCGTCATTAAATAAAGAAATAAAACAATGATTCTTACCATATTTTATTAATGGAACACAGCATAAAATATCATAACTTTATACGCAACGATCTCGGAATTTTATTAGAAGATATACAATTGAATATTCATCGAGTAATGGTATCAACACGATGGATGCCCCGCACATTATGGACGTAGAGTAACATTCAATGAAATCTTCCCAAATTGGATAGGACGCGGTGAGCTGATTTCGTGGCTAGTTCGTTCACCTGATATAATACCGCTCGACTTTTTTTTATGGGGAACCGGCCGACCACACCGAAAAATCTGAAGCAACGAATTATTGCAACATGTGCGACAATCGGTCCGCAAGTGTTAAGAAGTGTACGTGCTTCTGGAATTGAACGATTGCAGTGTTGCATTAATGCAAACGGACATCATTTCGAATACTTTTGACGTAAGAATCATTGTTTTATTTCTTTATTTAATGACGAATGACCTTTTATTATTTTATTATAAGTCGTTGAAATCGTCTAAACACTCGCTATTACACTAAGGTTAAAAGAGTACAGCCGTTTTAAAAAGTGAAGGTGACCTTGAAATTTTTAAAATGTCTCCACGTAGAAAAATTATTACTAGCATATGCTATAGTCCTCTTGATGCCCTACAATTTTTGTGATCACAATATTTTCATCTCTAAAAATAGCGGTGATATTCAAGATGAATAAAGTTATTGCTCCACCCTGTATGTGGGACTCGATAAACAAGATATCAATTTCCTGGAAAGCTATCTGTTTCTTTTTTAACAGAAGCGATCTCCTTGAATAATGCAGACTTAGCTGCTCAATAATTTCTGGAAAACGTTTTGCAATCTAGTAATTAATAATTACTGTCGTAATTACTATTTTACAGATTGTTCCCGCGAAGAAACTCAAGGTGATCAAATTCTGATTAACTTAATCGGCGATTATCTCGGAGAATTGCTTACTGCAAGATTTCTAGCTGTACAAATGTTTTTTTTTTTTAAATATTTTCTTTCATGCGTCAAATAACAAGAATTGATAATATATGTTAACCTTCGATGCACATCCCATTTCGAATTAAACGTTTTTATTCAAATTTTTGTCCAAATTTTGTTATGAGACCTCAGATCTCTAACAATCTCTACAATCTTCGAAAAACAAAGAATAGTTTTTCATAGACTTCATAGACTCATTTTCACTCTAACATTTTTAGCGAGAATCTCGCGAAGTTAAATATTACACTGTTCAATTTATTGGATATTTAAGTATCTACGATTAAATTCTTGCAAATATAAAGAAGAAGCAATGTTTGCAGAGGTTTTTCATTTTAAATAAAAACTATTTTGATAAAATACGAAATACACTTTATTTATTTAGTATTTCAGTTTCATTGTAGAACCGTAATGCACATCCAATCTTCGTGAATATATTCGCTATCCGAGGAATAAAATAATAACTTTAATTAGTGTCCTCTTTCCTTTTTTAGTATTCAATCTAAAATTATAACAATAATTCCAGTAGTGAATAATATATAAATATTTTGACTGATATTGATGCTTGAAAAATTGTTTTCCGTGACTAGCGTGTCAGTGACATTTTTTTATCTTGCAAACTGCGCCCGCGATAATTCCTTCATGTTGATAATATTTTTTGCAAATATTATGAATTAAAAAACAGTACAAAAAACACTCTGTTACGTGCAAAACATACGTAAACGGACATACGTCTGTTGACGTATGCAACATGCATGAGATATTGAGCATATTAAAACCTATTCTTTCGGTATAAAGTACAGAAGAATCCTTTACATGTAAATGAAGCTCGTAGTTATGAACGAAATTAAAAATAATGATTCAACTGAAAACTAAGTTACAATAGTTACTTAAATGTAATGAAAGTATACACGAAATTTCATAAAATTTTATGAAAGGTACATTACATTTCATAAAGTTTTATAAAATATACATTAAATTGTACATGTACACAAATATACTTTTCAGTTACAAATACATTAAATTTAATGTAATGTCATGAAATTAAATTCAAAGTGTGTAACTTAAAAATACATTAAACTTCATGACATTTTTAACAGTGTAGATCAAGATTTTTCCTTAAAATACAAAAGAATTTTTTATATTTAGCAACAACGACGTTTTCACACGGTTATATTCTGAAATACGCAGTGAGTACTCGAATATCTGATGCATCGATGAAAAATTATGCATTTGGCAGAAGAGTTAACGAAATATTATACTACAAATCACAATCGTCGATTAAATTAATCGATCACGATTAATCAGTAAGACACTAATCAGTAATCCAAACACTTGTCTGGAAGTACACGTGGCTGAAGCGACACCAAATGGATGTCAACGATATCCCGGCAGGATCTGGTTTTCGTTCTCGTTCCGAGATTAACTGCTTAATTAACAGCGACGAACAAGCCGGGTTTTTCCGCCGGGAGCGTACGTTTTTATTGCGTTTGCTCGTCGTCGTCGCCGTTCGATCCACGCGCGATCTTATTCACACCCGTTACATTACGGCATGGTAGGTAGGTAGGATTATGAGTCACCTTCTCCGCATGAATACTAAATGCCTCGCTACATCATTATCAGGCGTCGCACGTGCAAAATTTATTTATGAGCTCGTTAATCATGCTTATTTATAGCGAGCGTATTTATTTACTGTGTCAATTCTTCACGGAACAATCAAATTTGCTCATCGTGATTACTCGCAACGGGAAAATTTGTTATTGCAAAAAAAGTTGTACGGTGATCTTAGCGGCTTGGTAAAGGTCATCCACATTCCAAAGAAATCATAAAAAAATGCGAGAGAAGTAACAGCAACAAAAATGTAGTTTGAAGTTAGAACGAAGAGTGAAAGATGTTCCTGAAGATCAAAGAAAAATTAAAAAAGAAAACGAATTAGAATCAAAATGTGAAATGAGGGGAAACAATATTTCAGAGATGGATGGGACAAAATTATACTCGAGTCGCCTTCGTCGACTTCGCCCCGATTTAAATCAAGCTCCTTCATTATTATCATCTTTTAATTTCAATTTCAACATCCGGCAACTTGCCGCATCTTCGGCAAGAGGTTTTATATTTAAGCCGGCAGCTGCGGAAGCTGGAAGGAGGCTCTGGGCCGGGGGGGGGGAGCGAAATATGAGATCGCGCCTCTCCATTCGGGTTTCGAAACTGACGCAACTCCGCGACCCGCGCTGCTGACGCGTCGTCGTCGCCGGCGCGCTTTCCGCGCTACGCCGCCGTGCAACACGAGAGACGGAGCGAAGTGACCGCGAGGCTTCCCGGAATGCAAGACCCACACACGTGCGCGCGCGCGTGCATGTTGCAAATGCGCAACGAGTGCACCAGACTGTCTAATCGAGAGAGCGCGAAGGAGATTTCGACGAACAGCGCGGCCAGAATCCGTGCTCCTTCAAGCATGATGACGCGCGTCTCTCTCTCTCTCTCTCTCTCTCTCTCTCTCTCTCTCTCTCTCTCTCTCT